>JAFBMS010000076.1:745811-815811 GCA_019788955.1 Albula glossodonta
ATGCATAAGGGCTGAACTTTAGATCAGCTCATGGACGAACAACTAATGGCACACACACACACACACACACACACATTCACACGCTCACACACACACACACACACACACACTCATGCATACACGCATGCACGCACGCACACACGCACACACGCACACACACACACATGCGCGCATACACATCAAGTTGAGCAAATAAATTAATCAAACTGCTGTTACTACCACTACTACAATTAAAATTATTATTATTATTAGTAGTAGTAGTACCAGTAGTATTAAAAGCTAGTACACATTTTTGAATATAGCAACACATTGTACTTTCACGAAAATACTCAGTTTATTCCAGTAAAATATTTACATAACACAGTTAATATTTTATATTTAACGGATGGTGCAGAATGTCTATCTTGATATTCATTTAATTAAAATTCTTTCTGCAGTGATCACTGGTCCTTATTCCTTCCATTTTTGTCCAATATGTTACCCAAAACAATGTATTTGCATAGCCAATAAACATTCAAGTAAAAATATGCACGAAACAAGATGGTATATTTGATACAGAAAAGTTCTATCTGAGTACTCAAAAAATGAGTTTTGATGCCTCAGTTTCATCTAATAAAACTCTCTATATTTGTAATATTCAGAAGTGCAAGGAATTTAGGAATGTTCAGTATTTTTATCGACATTGATCTTGATTAGTTTTTAATCATTTCATAGCTTTAAAAACAGTGTAGACATTCACCCCTTTGTGTTGGGTCTGAGAGTTAGCTGGGTTTGAGTAAGGACATGCACAGACATCTCAAAACTTTATCTAACAAATATATCTGAGATTCTCCATCGAGCTGTTAATCAACTTTCAAAGGGAGGAAAAGTGTGAAGACCAAGGGTTGGGTGGTGAACACTGAATAATGAGATATACAACTTTCAGTGATCCGTCCACCTAAATTTTTTTAGTAGTTGTCAAAAGTTATCAAGGACATCATTAATTTGAGCTGGTTTTCAACCAGTACTGCCAGTGTCAGGCTAAAAATGAAAGGGTCTTTACCAGCAAATCACATTTATTTTTCAGGAGAGTTCACCTTGGAACACTCCAAGTATTGTTCTATTGTTCCTTGCACCTGATGCCATGTTTAACATGCAGGTGAAGGATATACTCAGGTGGTTTGTTGCAATACTGGCAGACTGAGTTAGCACATAAACGTCTGTTTGAATAGGGGAGTGTTATGATGAGGAAATAATGAAAAAAGTCAACTTCTAAGCGACACTGTTGCTCCATTATAGCCCCTAAATGAGTGTTCAAACTCTTTGAACTGCTTAAAATGGAGGTTCACTGTTCCAGCGGATATGTTGGTTAATTTGACTTTGGTTTCATTGAATTCTTAGCTGAATAATGGTGTGGACTTGAAAAACATAACCGTCCTTTGTTCTTTGTGGAAGAAATGGGTTATCATGCGTGGGTGTTTTTGTCTTACAGAAGAATGAAACTAATTAGTAGCACAGACAGGTATTAAACTTTAAGAGTAATTAGGTGTTCAATGAGCCCTATAAAAATTAATTGGACCAACTGAGCAACCAATTAAAGCTTAATTGAGACAGCTGCCCTATATTTGTTCATAGGGCAGATATTATAAAAATGCTGAGTTAATAAATAACTCTTATTGCTTTCAATTCTACACATCCGGTCCATATATATCTCCTGGAACTCAGGTTGTAAGTTACCCATGTAATATTTGTTATATATCATGGTATACCCATGTTTGTTGAGGGAAAAAAAATGACTGAATAAATAGATAAATAAAATAATTGAAGGCTAGTCAATGTGGGGATCACAGAAGTGCTATGGGTGGCTATCTACTCTAATTGGGGGAAGGTCAAAAATAAGTAAAATGGCACAAACTGCTTCAGCAAGCAATCCATAATGAAAAATACAATGCACTCAAATACAAATATAGGATAACCATAATGCATTATTACTGTATTGAAAACATACAATATGCAATTTTTTTAAATGGTTTGAGCTTTTTTGATGGCCTAATCAAATCTGAAAAAAATATATATATATATATACATATATATATTTTTATATATATATGTGTGTGTGTGTATGTGTGTGTGTGTGTGTGTGTGTGTGTGTGTGTGTGTATGTGCTGCAAAGAGCAGTATTGTCCTGTCAACATTCATTTCCCATGGTATGAAAATAAACTGGATTCATATATAAGGGGAACTATTCATCTATTCATGCAATGGAGCAGCTTTTTACAGCTTTTCAGACTGATGCCACCTTTTAAATGTCTGAGATCCATGTTTGGCACACCGAATATGCATTTTTTTATTTTTTTATTTACTTTAATTAACAAATCACCACAGGGAATAAGGCAGAATTAATACTGGAGGCCCTGAAGAACATACACATGGAAGCAGCTCACTGATTTCAATCAATCTCTGCACAGCATTGAAATAAGTACCTGTCGTTTCTATTGAGTCACGCTTTCAGAGCTCAGCAGATCAGGGTTAATACTGAGCTCTTTCAGAGCAGGGCTTGGTGTGTTCTCTGCATGTGTGTGAGTCATCGCATGGCCCTGCCTCTCCCCTTAACTGCACAAAACACTGTGTGTGTGTGTGTGTGTGTGTGTGTGTGTGTGTGTGTGTGTGTGTGTGTGTGTGTGTGTGTGTGTGTGTGCGTGTGCGTGTGTGTGTGTGCGTGAGTGTTTGTGCGCACACCATCCAGGTGGCATATTCACCCTGCTCTTTTGTGCTTTAGCACAGCTCTGTGCACACAGTCAACAACAACAGCATAAACAATACAAAGTGATAAAGCCCTTTGATTGATATTTAAATAGAGATAGCAACACACGTATTTATAACAGCATTATCACTGCCACCTCTAAAGGTGCAGTGAGTGCAGCTATCTTATTTTTTCTACCTTGGATTCCTAGCAACCTGCTATCTCCATACAAGCCAAGAGAACCCTTTTCATGTTTTGTGCTGTAGCAGGGTGAAGAGAATACAGAAGGTAAGGGGAATAAAATTTTACAGTCTAAATTGATAGCAATGTTGCAAACAATGTAATGCTATGATAAATATTTGAACCCGTAGACTGACCTGTGCAGTATATTTAACAGATTGTCAGTGTCTTCAAATTTTAAAAGCAGTCTTCTATAATTCTATCAAGATCAGCATTAAAATTCTCAGACTGCAGTTTAAAAACTCAATTTAAATTGATCAAAAAAAAAAAAAAAAACTCACTATCAAATAAGAAAAAAAGGCTCAACATATCCCATGTGACCTCATTATTGACCTCTCCATATTAAAAGTTAGGATACCAAAACTGATTAAATTAAAATCAGGCTCCATTAAGCCACTCTGAATCGATTTCTTTGAGGACGTCAAGCCTGCCAATAAAATTAGTGATCCCGGATTTTCTGTTTTTCTCCAAGTTTGGATAGACAGTCATATCCAGGAAGCCCTTTCTCTCATGCATTATCATCCCGCCTTTATTATCCAGTCAGAACTTTCACACTTGGAGTGATTTTTCTGACGCTCGAGGTCTCTGGTGCTTATGAGATCTGAAATGGTTGAATGGCTGCCCGTGTAAGTGTTATTCAGAACATATTCAGCTCCTCGGTTCTGCGGTTACAGTTCTGTGGGTTTTTTTTTTTTTTTTTTTTTAACGCTGCTGCTTTCTCATTGAATTGTTCTCCTCTTCTGATTCTACCCAGAGGCTTGCGTCTACTCCAAGAGGAATGCATCAGGACATCCGATGTGTTTTGTTTCAAACTTCACGCTAAATTCCTCTAAATAGTCATTTCAGACAATGGAGAATCTTTCTAAGGCTCCAACAAAATTAAAGTGTTTTCAAGTTTTCTGTTGAATGAAAAATACAAAAGCAATTTTCAATACTTTTTTCTTTTTCTGTCACTATTTCTCCCCTTGAAGCATCATTATGCAGAATGGATACTCAGCCATAACTTGCATGCATATATATGCAATGTAAAAGGGTATCCACATGAGTGATGGATATGCAAATCAAGCCCGGTTGTGACATCACAGCTGTAGCCAGTTGGGGCCTTGCATAGTTTCTCTTGTATCTGTTTATTCAAACTGTGATTAAATTGGCTTGTAATGTGTGCAAGATATTGCACTGTTACTTTGTACACCTGGACATCCTTTGTTCAGATTTATTTCAGGGTTTTTTTTTTTTTTTTGTTTTTATTAAATCCCCATAATTCACAAATGCTAGCTGACCCAACAATATATTTTCCCTCTCCCGCACAATAATGATATGAATTTCAGCTATTAAATATTCAAGTACAACATTTAAATGTTGAAACACTTTTTTTTTTTTCTACTTTATCTCCCTATGTATCAATATATAAATGCACTATAATTTCATAGTTCCTATTTCTGTAGTTACAGTGTGCTCCCACAGGTATTCAAAGCCCTTTCATGTAAAGTTTGGTTAGGGACAGGGTGCGCCATCGTCCATACAGACTGCTGCCAAAGCCTGTCTCCATTTAGCCATATGCTGCCAGCATATGAATATGGTCTGAAAGTGGCTTGACAGCTCATTTGCCCTTTTAGGTCTGCCTTGGGCTTTCCTTGTTTTGGTTCGGTCACAGTTTCTGTCGAACAGATTAAATTCTTTCTGAAATCCCACACAAATAAAATGGGCACTTTTTTAAAGAAAAATGTCATGCCAAGTTTCACATTTGCACTGTGAAAAGTACTGAAATTACATTCACCATATTTTTAAACAGCCCTTTGAGCAACTTTCTTGAAAAAAAAAAAAAGTTGTAAAAAGTTGACTTCAATTACTTAGCTTTTTTCTGACATCATTCAGGATAGTGCCTCTAAAGCCTTCCTTGGTAAATGTCTATGGATTGAAATAATGGAAGAACAGCCTAATGCATGTTCTTATGGGAGATTGTTTCACCTCTGCATTGTTATAATAAAGCATGATGTTTCTGCAGGCACGAGTCTTTAATTGGATAAAATTGTTGAGGTGTGCTTTCATTAATCCTGGCAATGGTTTCACGTCTGACTTGAGGTTTGAGTTGGCTGCACACACACATATACCCACACATACACACACACACACACACACACACACACACACACACACACACACACACACACACACACACACACACTCACACTTCGCACTTCGCCGTAGTTTTAGATTGTTGGTGCCCAGAGGGTATTGTACGACATTCTCAAGCAGGAGATCTCATTGAACATGAGGGATGGGCTTAGTTCCCAGAGCGACGCAGACTTTAAATTTGACAGAGTGACTCTGATTCATACAAGGCTGCGTGTTTCCAACGGTGGAACAGACAACCTTGATCTCCTGGACGACCCGTTCCAGAGTTCCAGAATCAGATTTAAGGTAGCAGCTTTGTGATTTTTTTAGCATGAAAGAAATTTTTGAAATCTGCTATGCATTAAAGAAATCTGGTATTTCTGATTAGGTATAATGGGTTTACATATAATGTTTCTCTGAACAAAACAATATCTAATCTCAACCATGGAAGTAACTAACGCCAATAATGATATTATATTATAAATAATATTTCACAGTAACCAGCAGCTTCAGTTGCTTAGTAGTACTCCCAATGCACCATAAAATGAACAATATGTCTGAATATTAAAAAAATGAATATGTCTGTGTAAACAATAATGAAGTAAAAACTTTGGAGAGGACACTTCTCTGCTGGTCATCATGTAATGAGTTCAGAGCTGGGTGAATGTTACTGGGCTAATTAAATCAACCCACATTAACCGATAAGCTTGCAGGAACTCTATTTCATGAAAAAGCACCTATTCCATATTGAGTAATGAGTGTGCAGATTGGACAATTATTGGAGGAGCTGCTTGTACAAGCAGTATTGTACTGGTGACTAGCTTTGTTACAGAGGGGTAATTCCATAGAATCCATTGTATGGATGGTGCCATGCACGTTTGCATCCCCTAATGTTTCGGCCGCATTGTATTCCTTTAGGTATGCCTATCTTATTGCTTTAAACAGTGTTAGAATCGGCTTATTGTGACCTACTTTCTGTTGAATTGTGCATTTCTGAATGTAGAGCAGTGTGCTGGCCCAGTGTAGTGTCTGTATTGATTGACTGAGTCGGCATCTGTGGGCGAGACTCTAACATGTGGAGATTTGCCCTTTGGCCCTTCAGTGAGTTTAGTGTGCAAGCTAATGGTTAATAACACAGTGTGCTCGGGGCTGAAAGTCTGCTTCTGTGCACCATATATTTAGTGCAGGTGCTATTCCTGAGATCCTGTTGTTTAGTGGAATATGAATATTATTAACCTTTTGCTTATCATAGAATGCTGGAAATTATTATTATTATTACTGTTCTTTTTTTTTTTTACTTTTGCCTGACGGAAAAGCATCATGAGGTGTCACTCTTGTTCCCATCCAGAAACATCAGCGGCTCAGTAAGAAACTGGAACTAAGGTGCCTTCCATAAAAAAAAAAAGGTCTTACCCTTTCACGGGCGCTGGAAGTAATAATATTATGAGTGTGAAGAGAAGGCTCCGTCCTTGTTAGACACATGGATGACTCACAGTAGGGTTCCGGAATGAGCCTGTGAACATTTATGCAAATGAAGGAGATGTTTTCATGGGCATCACCTCAGCCATTCGGTGATCCAGCTGTTTGGCGTTTCCCATAGCAACTGACATGTAAGACTAACCTCCTTTTTACGGATGTCATGTGACCTCCACATCTCCAGTGCTGGTTTCCCAAGTCACGTCAGTGGCTTTTGTATAACCTGGGACTCAAAGGATGGGGCGGGGTTAAAACTGAAGATTAAAAATGTGAGGGTGAGGACATATGATGGTGGAATAAGAATGAAACAAGGGGAATTGTTTGGTCATTGCAAACAAAGACCCTGGCCATCTATTCCATCCTAGAGTATAGCTCTTTCCCAGCCAACGCTACCCTCGCAGAAATCACAAGCAGACATGGTGGACTGGGTTCACAGTGCATGGCTGATTAGAACTGGCAGTAAAATAGCATATATTTGGTTGTCATTTAATTTTTAACAATCCACACTCGTCACCGGCATAAAGAAAAGGGCACAACATGACCATATAGTTTACATGTTACATGTTGAGGTTGTGATTGTATAGTTTTACATATTTAATAGTCCATATTGATCGTATAGTTTTTTAATGCTACACAGTACAGTTTCACATATTGCTGGAACCCATTTTGTGTTTCTTAACAATATCAAATCACCTGGCAAAGCTCAAAATACAGTAGCCACTTTAGCTAGCTTGGGATATCAGAACTAGCTAGCTTAAAAGTACATTTCTCAAACATGTAAAATCCACTTTAACATACGTGGCAATAAAACAGCATATATTTGGTTGTCATTTTATTCGATGCAATAATGTAATGAGTTTCTGGCTCCTGTAACTAAAAATAGAACGCAATCACCGTATTGTCTAACTCTCTTGTGACGGCCATTTCACACTTCATCAGCGATCAAGTCTAACATTCTATGGTTAACCCTTGTGGCACTCCAAGCAGCTAGCATTAATATGTTCAATAAAGGAAACAAGATGAACATTCGACTAGCTTGATCTCTACTTAGCGTAATGCATACATGTTACCAGCATAAGGAAAAAAGACAAGATGTGACGTGACCAATGAACTTGACTAACAACAGTTACCAGCTCGTACCAGGAGAAGGCATTACAATTCAAAACAGACTAGAAAATATGAGTAGAACACTTAAGAACAGATACTCAGGGGAATGAGAATCGAATATTTTGACAAATTCATATTAATTCATACAGGTTAAAACTACTCCTGCTACACCAGCAAAGAGAGGTATTCAGAGGCATTCATTATACAATGAACTCATCTGGTGTCAGTATTTTCTCATTGCTTATTTTTTACAACACCAAACGAACAGTATAAAGGTTAACAGATGTGCAAATATGGATATGCTCATTGACATTTTTGACATTTTTTTGCACCTCTGAATCTGATCGTTGGATACCCAAAGCTGGAGAAAATATTCAGTAATTATGGCTGCAAAAATGTCATGAGAATGATGGGTACAAATGTCATTGGGATTGTTAGAATACCAATGTCCAGGTCTCCACACATTAGTGATCCTACAGGATAGATCATTATTAATATTATTATTATTATTATTATTATTATTATTATTATTATTATAGTAGAATAAGTAGTAAGCAGTAATAAGTAGTAGCAGAATCATTAGTTAGTTATAACTAGTTAAGTCATCAGTTATACATAATAATTATAATGTTGTTACATAGTAATAATACCATATTACTGTTTACTAATACATATGACTTTATTACAAAAACTCTTTAGTTTCACCGCACAATCACATTTTTGAGGGATTCAGCGCATAACGTGGTCCTGAAATCAATGCACAGGGGAATCACTTGGTACCCTGATGCAATGGCCTTTCAGAAGAAACGGGAATACGGTTCGGTCCCCTCTAAACAACACATTTATGCCTGTCTCGGCTAAAACGGCTCAATGCCCATGTCTGAAATCGAGGAAATTTGGCCACTGAATTAATAGCCTGTTAAATGTGGGTCCCTTAGGGTATATGCTCATTCATGTATTTATACTGGGTGGAAATGGTCAATATCCAGAGGGTGTATTGATTTTATCTTGGCAAATCCTAAATCCAGGTTTAACTTTCAGACCTATTATTCTCTGACATTTATGGTTATCATTTATGATTGTTTCCTATGGCTAGACTACTCATTGACATATATGGGGGCACAGCCATTTCCAGACCTTCAATTTGATGCTTTGAAATATGTCCCCATTCCACAGTTAAGATGCTTTGTGCGTGAATTTAATATGTACCTGATTGTCATGTTTATTTGCAACATGCAATCACAATATCATTAACCATTTCCAGTCGACAATCTTTGTTCACAGTGTTGTTTAATTTGTCATACTTTTCATAACAGTCCAAGTTAATACTTCCGATTTACACATAGTTGCATTCATGAAAGTCAAAGCAATGCTGTAAGATTATCCCTAAATAAGCAAGGGCTGTTTTAGCAAGCAACACTTATTGAATCACCCTCAATCACAGATTGAGATCTCTACACTTTATTTCTGGCTCTACGACTGATAAGGACAGAAACAGGAGTGCCAACAATCAAATTGTTTCATTCCACTGTAAGATCAGTGCGCATAAAACTTTGCCTTTCAACTTCAAAATATCTGTTTGAAGTTCTGGAACATCTTTTTTATGTCAGCCTAAAAGAGTGGGACAAGCTGAGCCCATAGATTGTTGAAGATTCCCAAACGTGTTTCCAGAGGAAGGAGTGGAGGGGCAGGGATTGCTGCTCAAAAACAGCACAGCGTGTCAGCCATAGCCAAGAGGGAGCTGTGCCCACACCACAACCAATAAAGAGCGGATGGATCCTGAGCGAGAGAGAGAGAGAGAGAGAGAGAGAGAGAGAGAAATGTCAAAACAGAAGGAAATCAGAGTCATCAGGGAAAAGGAGATTGAAAAAACAGGCAAATCACAGTGAAGAAGCGTTCAGTTCCACCACAAAGAATGCCACCACACAGAGAGGGCATCCCACATTGTAGGAGGGTGTTTTCTGTCATGTGACTGCCTTATTAATCACCTTTCCTCACTATACTCAGATTTTCTCCAAAGTGAACACATACCTTGACACACCTAACCATTAATGTGTGCCAGGTACAGGACGTTGCCCACGTGTGACTTTGATTTTATTATTTAAACAGAAAATGTATATACTTGATCAGTCAGGCGTACCTCCTCAGTGTAATTCATTCAGGTCTCTAACTATTCTTCTTTCAAGTACCTCAAAGGCCTGTGATGAGTTACAGAAAATTGCAGCAAGAGAAAACAGACAGGTTCTGTAAAGGCAAATAATAATAACAAAGAAAGGAGGCACCTTTTGAATTGCAGACAGTAAAGCTTTATTGATTTTTCTGTTTATTTTCACACGATATGCACCCAAAAGGAGCCTGAGGTTGAAACACATCTCTTGATTCTAGCAACAAGTTGAGCAACCGTGTTTGTTTTTTTGCTTTTTTTTTTTTTGAGCACTTTATAAGATATTGCTAGTTTAGCGCCTCCTAAAATCAATACATTTTCACTTCTTGTGATTCAAAGGTTGCTCCTATCTCTTTTCACTGGACACTAAAATAAAGGCAGGCATAGACGCACATTCTCTATTCTGCTCCCCGCGCCTAATGAACACTGCACTAGCATCACATGCCTATTTACTGATGTATGTATCTGACTGTGAAGGCCTCTGTAAGCAAAAGAGAACTTGACAGACCTTGTGTGCTTTTTGTTCCAATTATTTAAACAACAGCTGTGTTGAAGGGATGTTTAGAATGCATTTGCCTCTCAGTAAGTAAGGGTTTTTGGAAGAGAAAAAAATAGAGGAAACTGATCAGTGCAATCGGCACTCAGAAGGAAGCATTTTTCTGGAAAGTTTTGATGTAGCTGTAAAAGTTTTTACAAAATTTAGTTCCAGATATTTGAATCGTAATATCTGATATATCTTTATATATTCTCAACCCTGTGTTCTGTCAAAAGCTTTAATGAAGGTTATAGAGCTATAAAATTGTAACATTATTCAAATAATTGTACTCCTGCATATTGCTTTTGTTTACTCTGTGCTTCAGTATTGTAAGACATGGGGGGCCTTCCCCCTTGGGCAACAATATTCAAATTGTTTGGCAATAAAAATTAATATCTGTCTCCGCAGTCATTCCCCTAAGCACAGCATGCATTGTGTTTCCTGTTATCATGTAATTGAGAAATAACTACAACCCAGAATAAAACTTATTATCACAATTTTGTGTTAAGATACATCTTACAAAATATTGCCTATGAAAAAAAAATATTACAAAATAACAGAAAACCCAAAGTAATAATTTAGAATTTTGTTTTTTTGTATAGTTTGTATCAGCAAATATTCAAAATGCAACTCTTCCATTGCTGTTTTTTTTTTTCCTCCTAGATTAATTAATTTGAGAATTTGGCCATGAAAAATCACAAGTTGGATGTCTCAGCTCTTGTAGAAGAAGCAGAGGCACTCAGGGGTCTTCAAGGGATACTTGACCTGCTGTTGAATGGTTGCTAGACTCTAGACCAGGGGTGTCAAACTGAAGTCCTGGAGGGCCGCAGTGGTAGCTGGTTTTTGGTGTGTTTTAGCACTTAATTGATTAATTAAAATCACTGGTTGGCTAAAGAGTCCACACACCTGGTTTCCAAGGCCTAAAATGGCTGCCAATCGAAAGGAAAGAACAAAATCCCGTAGACACTGCAGCCCTCCAGGACTGGAGTTTGACACCCCTGCTCTAGACTGTATGGAGAAGGATGGGCTGAAAAGTTTTGCGTGGTAACCAGAAGTGTTTCGGTTCTTTTCCCTTTTTTAGCATCTGAAAGCTATCGTGTGTTACAATGGGAGTGGGAAATCCTCACATATATGTACGGTTGCAACTGTATGTCAAATGCAGCCAGTATATTATACCTGGTCCCCCATGAATGGGTTCTGTAGCCTATTATCATAGTGATACATGATCGCAGTGCTAGCGATCATTACTGAAAGAGCTGCAGTCTGTTGTTCTGTCTCATGTGGATGATGCAGAGGGTCAATGGAGGCATACTCAAGGGTCATTTCAATACAGTAGCCTCCTTTTAATGTCATGCTATATGGTTTTCATCTGTATACATTTATGGATTTATTGATTAGGCACATACTCCCTTATTCAGGAGTAATACAAAAATCACCTGGGACATTATTTCATCTTCAATCGATCATAAGTCAAAAAAAAATAAATATTTTATGCCAAAACCAAGGTTAGCTTTCCTCACAAGAATCCATCAGTAACCAGTAATTTGACCAAAATGCAGGCCTGTTTTTCAGGGAGTTTTACTGTCTATCACTATTTTTATATGTGTCTTGAAAATATGTGTTTTTGTTTTATTTCCCCCCAGGAAGTACTCTCCATTATAAATAACACAAAACCAAACCCTCAGTTTCTCACAGTATAAATAAGTGTTATTGTACTAGCATATGTTGTTAAAAATATGAAATAATTATATAATAAGGAAGCAGCATTAGCCCTTTCCAATGACATTAGGCCCATACATGCAACTGATGAATTAATTACACATGGCAAACTATCTGGTAACCTTCTACATGTCAGTCTTCACTATTTTATTCATGACATGCATTTATTGTAAATTTAAAAAATAAATAAATAAAAATATAAAATAATAATAATAATAATAATAATAACTTGATAGTGGCTAAAGAGGTCAAGTGAGATCTGGATGGTTGGTAGTTCAAACCCTGGTGTGACTACAATAGCATCTGTGTGCCTGTTGGGCCCTTTAGCCTTGGTTCCTTCTTAGTCTAATCAACTGTAAATGAGTTTGGATAAAATCATTGGCTAAATAACTATAATGTAATGTAGGCTAGCTAGATAACCATTTTAACAATGATTAATCACTAGTAAATTTTATGGAAATTGCTTGTTCACTCAATATGTTCCCAGGGCCAGGTTTTATGTTGGATTGAGACACTTAAATTTCATCTGTCTTCATGACAAAGGCCTTAAGTACCAAGACGCTATAAGACTATTGTCTTCTTCAACAGCTTATTTAAGTGAATGAGTGAAATATACTTTTGCCACAAGACTGGCTTTCCATCAGATCTAAGTAGCTGTTTAAGGCAATGTTGGAAAAGAAGCAGAAGTAGGTATGTATAAATCAACATGACCTGCTATACCACAGTAAAACTGTCTGTACATTTTGTCTCTTCCTTTTTTTTCCTAAAAATAATAATTGTCTGGGAGTACCTTCTCTGCCTTCTTCCATCCACAGTATGTATTTCTCTCTCTCATTTCTGATTTTGTCTCAGGACTCATAATACCTGCAGCGAAGAGATTCGCGTGTGGGTTTTGTCGGAGCAGGATTTTAATTTTGAGCGCAATCTCCTGCAAAGTTATTTCAGAGATGTTTTTACTAAAATTAACTAAACTAGCAGGAATGGTATTTCTAATCCCATGCTTTGTTTGCGAGGCATTTCACTCGCACAACATCCTCTGTTCTACCATCCAGCGAGTGTTTCCAAACAAAGCACATGTTTGGATCTAGAAACTGAGCTCACATCTAAATTGTGCTGTTATAAACATCACAAAAGCTTTGCAAGACAGAATACAGTTCAGAGAATGAGCGGGAAATGCCATGGTCTCTTATTTCCCGATGTACAGGAGGTGTTAAGCAAAACAAAATTTAAAAGTACAGGTCAACAGGGTAACAGTCTCACTTTTGGTCAGTGGACAAGCAGTCACGTAAAACCCAAGGATAAGAAAAAAAAAAAAAAAAAACATACCAACAATGTCAGTGCATCGCTATATGAACTCCCAATTTGCATCACTTTAATTCCTTTTTGCACACTTTTAGAGTTAATTGACTGTTTCACTGAGAATCTCCAAGTACCTTGGCTTATTTCTTAAGAGTTGGTGTAACACTGAATTTAAACTCTTCACACATCTTGCCTCCTGTGGGATTCTTTCACCAAATGTCTAACGGGACTCTGATTTAAGCTAATGAAACAGTTTTAATCCGTTTGGAGTTGAAAGTACTGCAGGAAAGGAAGATTTACCCTTTGGAGACTCCTCCTGATTCTGGAATTATTCTGTGAATAACGGATGCATCCAGGCAAGTTTATTTCAGAGAGCCAATGATGAGGGTCTCATGGTCTATTCTCCTGATGACCTTCTCCCTGGTGCGTGTGTCTGTACATGTATTTGTTTTGTCTGTGTGTGTGCGTGTGTTTGTGTGTGTGTGTGTGTGTGTGTGTGTGTGTGTGTGTGTGTGTATAGTTGTGTATGTGTATGCATATGTCTATGCATGTGTGCATGTGTATGTGAATATGACCGCGTGTGTGTGTGTGTGTGTGTGTGTGTGTATAGTTGTGTATGTGTATGCATATGTCTATACATGTGTACATGTGTATGTGAATATGACCGCGTGTGTGTGTGTGTGTGTGTGTGTGTGTGTGTGTGTGTGTGTGTGTGTGTGTGTGTGTGTGTGTGTGTGTGTGTGTGTGTGTGTGTGTGTGTGTGTGTGTGTGTGTGTGTGTGTGTGTGTGTGTGTGTGTGTGTGTGTGTTTGTGTGTGTGGGGTGTGTGTGTGTGTGTGTGTGTGTGTGTGTGTGTGCTGTGTGTGTGTGTGTGTGTGTGTGTGTGTGTGTGTGTGTGTGTGTGTGTGTGTGTGTGTGTGTGTGTGTGTGTGTGTGATTTGAGGGTATTCTTCACATGTGCACATCTATAGGCGCTAATGTGTGGTCATGCACACACTTATGCTCATACGAGTTCACTCAAGCGGGCCTTTTTATTGGCCCAAAACCAATGTAATGATGCCTGATTGGTTTATATCATTACTGTGAGCGACAATATGGAGATTTGTGTTGCATGAAGGCCTGTTCCCTAAAGGACAGTGAACTGTAAATAATGGCCACAGGAACAATACATATTTTCATATTTTAGACCCATTCCATAAGGGCATTAAAACATATAATGGTAGTTGCAACATTGGCCAAAGAACATGTGAACACAGAGCTATGCAGAGGCACTGTGTTTTGCCATCCAACAGTAAGAACTGTGAATCTATGAATAAAAATGAATGAAAAACAATCCCTTTTCTTTAGATGAATGCATTGGTGTTGCCATGTTTACGTTCCCACCCACATGTAGCGGATGTGTACATGCCAAGAACATTCTATTGTGCAAGACGTTGTTTTTCTTCAACAGATTTGGATGAAGACAATCCTTCGCTGCTCGACCAAATAAAGGCACAAATACCGGAATGGCAGCACTATTCAGAGAGGCTGTAATTAGTTAAGACATCAACAGTGAAAGTCAAGGAGGAGGCAAATGAAATGTTCACACCATCAGTTGATTCAGAGACAGCACTCTCAATGGTGTGCGACATATTTGGAGGTGAACTGGCAAATGTAGTATATATTATATTTCTCCTACCATTACCTCAGCTTTGTCTGAAACTTTGACTTTTCATTATGCTACGCTGAATTATTAAAGTGTTATGAACTGCCCTGGTGACATCAGAAAGCTAAATTATGAATGGTGCTTCAACTGGAGACTCTGGTGCTGTCTTTTGTGACAACGGTGATGGGTTCAGTAAATCTCAGCCAGAAGAAGCAGTGAATTAAAAAAGGGTGCTGGTTTTAAACGTTTCACAGTCATTTCTGTTTCTTTCCCTGCATCCAATGATTCGAAAGCTGTGGGTGGTGTTCTTTGCATAAAATATCTATATTCATAACCAAAAAAAGTAAGGGTTATTCATTTAAATAAAAATGGTGGCCATGAAAAGTTAATTAGTGAAAGACTGAAAAAAAGTCACCAGATGAAGTGACCTGGAATACGCTTAAGGCTTATGCCCTTGAATATAACGAGTGGAGGACTCTAAGAGAACACATCATGTCTAGATCAAAAAAGGGGAAAGACATGTATATATATATATATATATATATATATATATATATATAGTGTGTGTGTGTGTGTGTGTGTGTGTGTGTGTGTGTAAGATTATATCAAGTCAACTTTTGTTTTGTCTTATTTTCAAAACTTTCATAAAATGAAGACTCAAGTCACTGTAATATATTCATATATATTAAAATAACAATGAAACTGTAATATATTCATAACAGCATTTCCAAGGGACAATATAATATGAACAATAATTCAAAAATTCTGAAAAAAAGTGCATTTTCTATAGATGAAATTTGACAACTCCGTAGAGAAAACAAAAGAAATAAACAAACAGACAAAAAAGTCATCACCATTCCTCTGTAGAAACCTGCGCGAAGGCCTTAACATAAATATACTCCATAAAGGATGCAATGTGCTGATGTTTTTGTCTTGCTTTTAAAGACTCTGACATCATGAATTAGTTCTCTTTCAGTTTCTTAAAAATGCAACTGATTACTCAAACCACCTCAATGGATGTGTTCACCCCTGTGAGTCTTTGTATTTTGTCCTGTGTTTGCCTGATTATAGTTTCTTGTACCTATTCAATGGGTAGAGGTATATTCAGGACACAGAAGCAAGTGCAAAATAAGAAACTGATGTTTTGAGTATTATTCCTTAGAGTTGATAAAAATAATTTCAATCAAGCAAAACAATCCTTGCATAATGCAACAGATTTAAGGCATTTGTTGATTAGTCTTTTTTTTTTCTTGTGATTGTTAGTTGCAACATTATCTTATTGCTAGTTACCTGTGTGTATAGTTTTAATAACAGTGCTGTTTATTAAGCTGCGTATTAAGGGGCTTCATCCTTAACCTGCCATGATCAATCAATTGAAGTTTTTCATGTGCAGCACAGTGACAGGCTTGACCTCATGGGCACTTTGCTGGACCAATGCAAGACAGTCTACACTGTCTGTGATGGATACACAGAGGAAGCACATCAATGGAGCCTTAAGGATGATCTGGACTAACCCTACCCCAAAACCTGGATGTTGAGCTTTCTCCCATAACTCCACTTACTTCTCCTTGAACTTTAACTTTAACTGTGATGGACAAGTTAGCAAATCAGCTGGACCTGTCCCCTTGGGGGATTCTGAAGTCCACCATTGCTCCTTCTCCTCCAACGTGGCTTGGCGGTGCAGGTTCAAAGTACGCAGCATTTGAAGAATCCACGCCGTCCATCCTCACTCACTATTCAGCTCAGCTCCAAGCACAGGCTCTGGTTTTCTTGGATCTGGACAACTGTGTAACTCTCTGATCTCTGTCTCCTCTGCTAGCGCCACCGCATCCCTGAAGCCAAATCACAGTGCAGCCTCTCTGCTTGCGTGCAACTGCCTACCCGGTCTCACGTCCCGGCCTCCCTAATCTCACTTCATTAACCGGCTGTCACAGCTCCTGTCAAGTTCAAAATCTTTGCTCTAGCCCACAGGTCAGTGAAAGAAATGGCTGTGTCACACCTTTAAAATGTACATTCCAAACAGACTGCACCATTCTGCATCCTCGGGGTGAACGGTTGTCCCTCACTTGTGTGGTCAACCATGGGTGAAACAAATCAAAATTACCAAGAATTAAAACATTCAGACATGCTTTTAATGAAAAATACAGCTGGCAGCAGTGTGGAAATATTCACTATATTCCCCTGCCAGTGGGTCAAAGAGGTTTGTAACAGAGCGATTGCAAGATCACGACTATACTATAAAACTATCCAGAAAGCCCTGCATTAAACTGGTTTCATCCTTCTGAAGAGGTGCATTAATTCACCTCAGGCCTGCTAAACACAACCAGAGGAAAACAGATGTGATCTGATACCAGCTTAAAAAATACACCTTACCAGGGAAACTTCAAAAAGACAAACTCTTAGCAGGACTCGGAGAAACCCTGTGTAAATTATAAAGTTTCATGAAACATGGTGGAGCATAGCAGGCAGAATTTTAATGGTACTACACCATCTTCAAGAAGTCCTGGGTGTTTACAAAGTCTCCTTATGAAAGCCTTCCTTAAGCAAGCTTCATTCTGACATAACATGAGGACAGCATAGGAAAATATGTGACATGTATTGTTGTGTTTGTATGTGTGTGTTTGTGTGTGTGTTGTAATGTTACAATGCATGTATGTATGTATGTATCGGTGTGTATTATATATTCTTTATGTGCCTATAACTGTATGAAAGTTTATAACCAAACTCAGTAAAACAAAATAGATGGATAATTTGGCCATCACAGTGAAGGCCTATTTTTTGTTTTGACCTGTCGCCCCCCCCCCCCCCCCATGACTGTGTGGGAGGTCATATACTTAACATAACCACAGTCTGATTCCATGTGGTCATTGCATTTTAAATGATGTAGACATATGGTTGCCATGGGAACCACTGAAACAAACATGTGCACTATGCAGACAGTTTCAGGCTCTTAATGTTGGCCACAGTTCGGTGCATGTACAGAAAATCACAGCTGAGAGAAATTGTATTGTGGCTTGATGAGCTGAAACAGGGAAAAACATTTTAAACAGAAGTTAATATTTCAGTAACATATACATAATTGCCAGCATCAACAATATTACGTGACACAGATCATAATGGAATGTTTTAAATCTGCAACAAATATATAATTTTATTATAGCAATTACAATCAGTATGATTGCCATGATTACTATGGTTTTTTTTTCAGTTTTGATTACTTGTGTTGCCTTGTAAACAAATTTGCCTTCAGTCGAGTTTGCAGCTGAGAAACACTGGGCTGCAGACTAAACTTTTTTCCAGCTGACAAATGTGGTGGTGAATTGGTCATGGTATCAGAAATGATCTTTAAGGAGTTGCTGGGTCTAATTGTGGGTTTGTATAGATGACATTTTAGTTGGCCAGGTTCACTGCACAATTTTATTTTTATTTTTTTATTTATTTTATTTTTTTTTTGCGAGAAATATCCTCATTTGAAGCCAATAATATTTGCTAATAAAGATTTATATACATATATTCATATTTCTGCACAGCATCTGTGCATTGTCAACATTGTCAGGATGAAGAATAAACACCATTAAAAAATAATTAATAATAATTAGCTAAAAATATGTGAAGAATAAATAATGCTCAAATTGTGGAAATCATCTTTAAAATACACTAACACAGCAATACACCACTTCATGAGGAAAACAAAGACAAAATGTGGTTACCAGACACAGTGCGGATAAAACGTTGTAGTCAGTACTGTAGACAAATAAAGACAGAACTATGAAATTACAAAATGCAGCCCAACAAGAGACATTCAATCAGGATGGTAGTTTCAAATTCTGTGACATCAAACTAGTACATGAAAGAGTTTTTTATTTTTATTTATTTATTTATTTATTTTGTAGCATTTAAAAATGGAAGAGAAAGAGATCAGCTGCATCATGTAAGGTTTTCCACCACAACTTTTGGAACTGAAGAGAAAACAGGCACCAGGTTCTGTGTCTTCCCTGGAGGAAGTTTGTCTCATTATTTTTCTAAGAATTCCTTGTGTTAGGTACCCAGCTTAAATGGCTGCGTGGAGTGAAGCTAAATTACCTCCTGGGTTGGTAAAAGCATAGCTGTGACATGCTGTTGTGCTCATGGCTGCTTAGCTAAAAACCGCTAAAGCGTGGTCTGAGGTAACAGATGGTCAGATCTCCAGAGATCTCCACATGCTCTCGCCCTGCAGTCTGAGAGCAGCCCTGCGTGTGCAGCCGTCACCATGCTAAGGACATGGAAGCTCACACATTGGGTGAGATTCTCACAGAAGAATGGCACATTTGACAAACAACTCTGCTTTTCATTCACCTAGTTGTAACCTCTTTGTGTCCCTTAAATTGTATTTGCCTTCAGAATATTCTCATTCTCAAAATACATGCTGTTAGCAATGTGATTAGTTGGAGAAAAAAAAAAAAAATACTTGCATTGCAAGTGGGTGGGTTTATCACTTGAAAATGTGTTGCTTTATTTCATAATTGTACAGCAGAGCACTCAAGGCTAAAGTAAAGCATTATGGATTTCTTGTATAAGGAAATGTAACACCACACATCCAAAGACATGTGGATGAACCAGATTAGCTAAACCGAATTAGCATAACTCAGGCCTTTGGGCAGCTCATGGAGCAAGAGCACATGCTCGTGGTGCAGATGTATGTCCTGAGGCTGCGTGTTCAAATCCCGGCAGTGCCGTAACTGGCCGTGGCTGGAGGCCTTCCTTGGCAAGGCTACAGTTGGCTCAGGTTCACCATGGGAACACAAACTAAGCTGGTTAACTCCATCAACCTCATCACTCTCAAGTGGCATTTTCTGGCCAGCTAAATTCCTGCAAAGTCACGAAATGAACATATGTTGACTTTGGGTTTGTCTGACAGCATAACTAATATATGACTGGTATATATATATATTTCATTTCAATGCCAAAGACAGCTATGCTAGTCACAATGTGAATCAGAGCCTGTGTGGGAAGCCTGTTGTGGAGCTTATATCACGGTCGATTAGGGGAGGGGTTAAAAAACACTTCAATAAAAAGGGGGTTATGACTGGTCTAGTCCAGCTGTATCCAATAAATGCTCTTATTATATCCAATCAGATCATGCTACCTTTTGTCATGTTTGCCTGCTATGATTTTATTAAAGCTCTTAAAGCAAATACCACATCTCCATGGCATGGTTTTTGTTGACATAAAGAACAACCTTATAGTTGAGTTAACAAAAATATGCATTTACATGGATCAGCAGGAAGAATTTAAAGTAGCGCTGCATGGTACATAGAACTAATCCATGCAATTACCTTTTGTGTATTAAGTGTTTTATTCAGCACATGTCAGAGAATAGCCATCCAAATGTGTAGATGTAGTGGTGCAGTCGTCAAGGAGATGTAGATGCATGTACCAATTCTGATGACTTAGCACAATGTACCCACAAATTCAAGAAAGCAAGCCACAAAATGTGTCCTGTCAGCAATGGTACTGAGTGGATGTCTGAAATGCTCATTATGACTGTTATACATTTTAGACAGGTTGAGTGGTATACAGCAGTAGAGCAAAAGCATAATGAAGAAAGCTTTTCACCAGAAGCAAGAATAATACAATTTTCAGGATTTTTTTTTCATATTTCAATTGGCAGACATGAAATGAATTCAAGTCAGGCCTTTTTTTAAATAACACATCAATGAATAAGCTTTTTTTCTGTTGGAATGCATTAAGGGAAACACTTTGAAGGTCAGTGTGTACCATACTCAGGGCATGATTGACATGTGTTCTTGGGAATTAGCGGCACAGAACATATGCTATATACTGAATAATATCGCAGTCCCACCAATCAGCGTCTTTGCTGTACGCATAACACAGACCCGGTCACCCCTCACACAGCTGCTCATTCCTGCAGACATCTGGAATGTGATTGGCTAGCTCTCAGTTACAACTTCACCACAACATTAGCCAATCACAGCAAATACAGAACCTGTGTTTCCTTTTAGCAATGCTACCAGTTATAGTACACAGTGGCACATTTAACTTAGTTACCAACTCCGAATTGTTTTGGTCTGTGCTAATGCTTGTGACCAGAATTGAGAATTTAATTTTGTGTCCTTAAAACAGGACCCAGTGCATGTGCCATCAAAGTAGAATGCATGCAACATATTTTGATAGAGTGTAATTCCCATGCCCAAGTCCATCTGACAAATGAAGAGAATATCAAGCAGCTGCACAACCGAAAGCTTTTTTTAGATGTACTTATTTATTTATAGTTAGTTGGCTTGAAGCACGGAGATCCTTTTGATGTCATTCTTCATTAGATTTACTTCATTGTTTCTGTTTCACTTTCGCCCTGAAGAATACGTTTTACAAATCATTCCAGTAGATCTTGACAAGCTGCAACAGTTGTATGGTTTATTTTAAGACACACAACTGTGATCATCTTTTTGGGATGCTGTAGTACGAGCTAAAACAAAAATATCAGACATGAGGGGAGTAATCTCTGCATAATAACGGCATGTTTACATAACCCTGAATCAAAAGAAGATAGTGGCCAATGTATAATAGGGCAAATCATATCTACATCTGTATTCTAGTGGAATACAGGCTCAATGAGGCTCCAAAAGAAGTTGCCCATGTGGATTCTGGATTATAAAACTGAACTGGCCTTTTTGCCATATTTTAGCATGCCCCCTTTTTTTCTTAACAGGTTAAAAACATAATTTTGGTTGATTTGTCTCTTTGCAGATTTCTGATCTCTGTGACTATACTTCCTTCCCCTAGGACATTTTTGCCCTTAATCCTTGATCTACACAATTGTCTTCATGTCAAGTCGCTCTGGAGAAGAGTGTCCTCTAAATGTCTGTATTGTAACGTAGTGTAATGCCTTTGAATTGAGACAGGCCCTGCTAGGTCAGGACAGAACATCTTCTTCGCGTGTTAAAGTACCGCCATCATTATTCTCTCCTCTACACCAAGCTGCGAGCAGGATGTTCTCCTTGCAGGGCTATGGGGTTATCTTAACTACCCATGATAGCATGGCCAGCTTTGTGTTACCTTTGGATTGGCACCCTTGTGCCACGGATTATACCATCAGTCAGCCCCCTGCCTCTGCCAACCGTGGGCACTTTCCAGGAAGCGGGTAGCAGCATTAATGGGCTTTCTGTTTTGTGATCTCATGCCAGGAGGCAGGTGTGTTTTACCTGAGCTCCTGACAAGCTGGATTTTCTGTGACTGATACAACATCCTGACAAATTAGGCCATGGGGGACTCATTTTCACTACAAAGACAGACACTTTCTTTTCGAAGAGCCTCCAGGCCCAC
This sequence comes from Albula glossodonta, assembly GCA_019788955.1. Classification (NCBI taxonomy): domain Eukaryota; kingdom Metazoa; phylum Chordata; class Actinopteri; order Albuliformes; family Albulidae; genus Albula; species Albula glossodonta. The sequence continues at coordinate 768,156 of JAFBMS010000076.1, forward strand.
TGAATGACATTTCAAATAATTCCAGGAAGTAATTGCTTCGATGAATCTGAATCGTGAGACTCTAAGGAGCAGCAGTCAACCTAATAATCGGCCAGTTATTTATTTGACTCCATCCGCAAGTAACTTGTGATGTGAAAAGTTTCAGTTTGTGTCTAAAGTCAGATCTCAGCCATTTACACTGAATATAAAACATAGCTTGGATTCACTGCATTTTTTTTCACTTTGCATGTGGAACAGCCAATTACCTTATCAAGCCAAAAAATAAACAAATAGTGCTTGCTTTGACTAGGTAAGAGACTACAAAAAGGGTTTTATGCCAAAGTATAAATCAGAGCAAATTGAAATTTCAAATAAGTTTATACTGAATTTCCAAAAACCAAGAAAAGGCAGTATTAAATGGATGTCGTGTGTGTGTGTGTGTGTGTGTGTGTGTGTGTATTAACCACTGCTTGGATTGCATTGCACTAAATATACTTTTTTTTTTCTATGTAATATCACTGACATACTATTAATTACATACTTTACATATGTATTATTATGTGGTATTATGTATTACTTATTAGTATGTATTAATAATAGAACAGTAGATGTAAAGATGCACACTGAAAGCTAATCAACCACCCCACTTGGCCAGCTTAACATACAGGTGGGAGATTGCCTGAGGACTGGCTACAGTCAAAGTAGCAGAGCATCAGTCAATCAGTCAGTCAGGAGATGGGAAGCACTTGTAGTGTTTTTTTCTGAATTCATTATGTTTAATGATTAGTTTTCAAGTCAGCTGAAAAGTGATGCGATTGTCATATTCTTAATTTTCTTACCATCTTGAGAAAATTACAACTGTCATAGTCCACAGCATAAATCCACTTTTTCATTAGCCTCGTGTGGGAAATTGACTTTGCAGAATTAATAGTATAATGTATTTAGTGGAGGGATCTCTGAGAATTTAATGATCCTGATTTTCACCGGAAAGTCTGTGTTTCTCAACAAACACTGAAATATTTGCCAACAGCAGAGTTGCACAGAGATGCTGTGAGCAGACAACAGTCGACAGTTACACCTGTGTGCTTTGTGAATCCCACTCAATGACTTGTGTGTTTGTAGCTGTTTTAAGGTCACAAAGGAAGAAAAATCCTTAAGGGAATCCCCATTCAGTCTTTTTCTCATAGACAGTTTCAAGCAAAACACAGAGGCAGAAAATATCTTCTCCAGCAGACAGAGCATATATTATACGAACATATTATAACCATAACCATTTTTTTCTGAAAAGGCATTTTGTAATGTGAAACTTCCATCAAATTTAAATATTAATACACATTAATTATTCTGTCTGATTAATAGTAATGGCAATGAATTTCCTTGATTTGGCACTTTGATGTGTTTCAAAGCTTTCAAAGGGAGGCAGGTGGAACTGTTTCCGAAACCAGCAGTAAACACACAATTCTGTATCCACTTGCTTGCCAGTCAGATAGCTTGGTTATTTGACCCATTTGCAACTTATTAACTTATCAGCGTTTTATCAGTGGGAATTATCTGGTAATTCTAGGTCTGGACACTTACACATTTACTTTCATATTAAAGAAAATACATAAAAGGCTACACACGGTACATTTAGAGCGTTTTTGTTTTCTCCAAGCCACTTAGCACTGCCTTTGTCAAGGTGCGAATTACTTTCCGGTCAATTTACTGAATGATCGCTTGTACAACATCACATGCAAAAATGTTAACATCCAGAAATGTCTGTATATAAAATAAATGACTTGTTTGTGAAGGAGAAGAACAAAATACAGGGGTTCCTCGATTTATGAACGAGTTCCATTCCTACGACTTGTCGTAAACCGATTTTCGACGTAAGTCGGAATTTATACCTAAATTATACCTAAATTAACACCTGAAGTCACTCACACAATACACACAACTCATGAAACAGTACTAAAACACACAGTAATTAAATGAAACAGTAATAAAAAAGAGAGAACAATTTCTCATCTTTATTTCTGTGGTCGTATTTACGAACCAAACCGCTTAGGTCAAAACTAGGTTTTTTAAATAATTTATGGGAGTGCGTTGTAACCACGAAACGGCGTAACCCGAGGACCTCCTGTACATTGATATAGCACACAGGAAGTATTCACTTTAAGGAAAGCATGCTTGAAGCCAAAGCTCATGTTCAACACCGATCCCTCCTTATATCATCAATCTGGTATCATCTCAATCAATGTGAGATGACAAATAAAAATGGTTGACCTTCATTGAGTCATTGGCATAAGCAAATAAGGGCGGAGATGAGGCAGGGAGGCTGTCTGTGCCCAGGAACATTTGAGTGATTTATGTTTGGACAACCTGATAAGATGTCCGGGCCCAAACTTTGAGTGATAGCAGGTGGTGGCAGGTGTACATTTCGCACGACCGTATTGAAGTTCAGTGAGGTGAGTAACACGTTAATGAGTAGGATGCTATATGTTTACACAGGCAGCAGAAGTGGAGTTTCCTGTACATCCAGCTTCTACCACCTGGGAACACCAGGAAAAAAATCATTTCACATTTACTGAGGAGCTTACTGAGGAACTTACAGGAAAGATGTAGCTTCACATCATCAATAAGTGATATGTAGTCATATATAATATGAAAATGCAAAAGAGTAAAGTTACAGCACATCAGTTTAATGATCTCTGGAAATGATTTGAATTTGCAAAAAGAGGTCTAGCCAGAGCAGTCTCTCAGCTTCGAAATGAATTTTACGTCTCGGTTGAGATTCATCAAAATAGCTTTCCACTCGATAACGATTTTGGCTAAAAGGCATTCTGGGGTTAAAGCTTTGTGGAGATACAAAAGATTGTTATCACCCATTGAAAAATGAAGCACTTCAGCGTGAAGGCTAGTGGCCAACTTTTAAACCCCCCAAAAACTTGAAGACACGAAAAACAAATTGCATCCGCAAAGAAAGGTAGAGAGATTGAAAAAAATAAATAAATAAATAAACTGAGAGAAAAAAAGAAAACATCAGCCCAGGAAATACAATTGCAACAAACTGCAGTGCTGCAAACATAGAAGTGGAAGATAGAATCACACTGTTCCGTCAGACAATTAGGACCTGCTGGCAGCGGAGAACAACACTACTGAATATCACTCAGGAGAAAAGCCTTTCCACCCCCCATCCCCACCACCTTTTGTAAGGGAATACATAGAGAAACCTCATTATTTCTGAGGGAGAGGCTTTGTGCCTCTGAGGAAATGGAAATGGATGTGGAAGCCAGTGTGTCCACTAGCGCTTTCCATTTCTCATCATACTGATGTATGGACAGCCCAAACCTCTCTTTTTTTTGGGCTACATCACAGTGTGGAGTGCGAGACTGAACAATGATAGGGTAAGGTATTGCAAGATCATAACATGGAATGGTAGCATGATGCAATAGCTTGTATATTCCAAATCTCCAATTATTATTATTATTATTGATGTTGCTGTTTTTGTTGTTGTCGTTGTTGTAAAACCACAGTGAACTATAAACAGTGTTCAAAGTGAAGCAACCTCGATGCAAATTCTGCATTCCCAAAGACCACCAACCCAAAAGCGTGTAATCATGAATCATGGCTCTGTTTAATACTATGAATGAATATACAGCCCAATTATAGAATTACACTTGCACTGTATTAGCTGTTATTTGTCAAAGTTGCGTTCGACATATATGCCTGTTTTCATTGATAAATCACAGCTGTGCAAATGGGATCCTGCCTGTAAACAACCCCAAAAACGCATAAATCATAGATAAAGTTATAGACATAAGACCTCAGTGACATCACCACACTGGTAAATAACAGGGCGGAGCTTCACCAAGCAATAACCATTAACCAATAGAATGACGTCAATGGTGATTGGTGTATGCTAATTCCTGGATACCAGTGGGTGGCATTATTTTGTTTTTGTTGCTCGTTACAAACATGGGAACGTAAGTTCCCAGTTTCTTGGTGCCACAGAAATTCCACAATTAGCCATATCATTAAAACATCATTTAAAAAAATGTAAAAGCGAAAAATCAACAATGAAGAAGAAACCATGGAGAACCTACGATAGAGAAAATGGCCACAGCAAATGTGTTTGATCGATGTTGCTGATTGGCTCAAGCACCACATTGAAAGATCTTCTCGGCTGAACTGTGCAGCTGACAGGCTAACACAAAGCAAAGTGTTGATCTGCATTCACGCTCAGGTCATTAAGGACGAATGAAACACTGCCAGTGCCATTCAAAGCAAACAGGCCTTCGGGGTGGTACTTGAGAATTGAGTGCTAGAAAATGATCCGTCCCGGGGATTTAATGACTGCATTTCTTTTTCTGTCCGATATCCATATGACCAAATCACACAAAACAAGTCAAAGCAACAAAGGAAGGAAAAGCATAACTCACCCTGTCATCAGCTGGCTATCAGCTGTAATATTTACAACACACTACAGCCACTGAAGCTTAAAACAGAACAGTTGTTTCCATTTATGGAACCATTTGCAAATGTTTTTTTTTTTTCATCTTGAGTCAACCGCTGGAAGTGTGTGGGCGCTTGACATGTCTTTGGGGGGAACCGACATAGGGGTACCCCAAGGAACTGTGGGCGAATCAAGCCCATCTCCTCATGGATCAATGCCAGCTGCGTCCACACCCTTTATATTTACAAATATAATTAGCTCATGACAAAGGGTGTACAGTTCTAGTACTGGAGGGCTGGTGAATAATGTTGGTGTTTGGTGTGTTATAACACATAACTGACTCATTTAAGTTAATGTGACGTGGTTAAAGTCCACGCAGCCACCTACCAAGGTCCACTTTGGCTGCTGATTAAAATAATCAATTATTGAACCTCAATGCAGACATGCAGACAGGACTACAGTTGTGCTGCCCTTGTTTACGAAGTAACACAGTAATTGACACAGTCTTGGCGTACTCACTGAAACAGTTATTTATCCTTTTGCTGCCTGTTGCCTTATGCCAGCCATGTCCAATTTACTTTGACTTTCCGCTGAATGTGATATACTGTTGGTAAAAAGTTATCTTTTCCTATTCCAACAGGCAGTGTAATGGACCCAACAGCAAACCCAAGATGACAGACGCATTGGCTATGGTCTACACAGTGACAGGTTAATATCCATATTATGACAAATCCCTAAATAATGCATGCACCTACCTGTCAATCGGTTTGACTGCCTGTCTATCAGCCTGTCTGTCTGCCTGTCTTCCTGTCTGTCTGTCTGCATATGTTTCTAGCTGTCTCTCTTTCTGCCCACCTGGCTGTATGTCTGTCTGCCTGCCTGTCAATTTGCCTACAAGTCTGCATTCATATCTGCCTGTTGTATATGTTTTCCTGCCTGCCTTTATGTGTACATTTCTGTCAGTGTTTGCTTGTCTGACTGACTGTATGTTTACATGCCTGTCTGTGTGATGGCCTGCCTGCCCGCCTGACTGCATGTTCACGTGCCTGTCTGTGTGCTTGCCTGTCCAACCATTTGCCTGCCTGACTGATTTTATTTGTACATGCCTGTCTGTGTGTTTGCTTGCCTGGCTTACTGTATGTGTACGTGCCTTTCGGTGTTTTTGCCTGCCTGCCTGCCTGACTGTGCAAGGAGTAAATATATTCCCACTTTGTGGCACCCTGGACAGGAACCTGGACTCTTGGTGACCCCAAGGTAATAATACATGGCCACAGGAAAAACTTTATTGGGTCATAAAAAGCCCAGCTGGTCACACCGATGGAGAGGGACGATGCTGGGCTTCGGGTGACCCTACGTGAGGTCACATGTCCACAAAGAGGACTTGGGAGCAATAAAGCCCCGTGAGCTACTCCAATGATGTAAAGACAATAAACACTGGGAGAGACTGGGGGCATGTAGTGACATGTAATGAGTATGACACGTCTGACACTGATGGTTTTGAAATGTTTCATCTGTACTGATGTCCCCACAAATGAATGCATGTACAGTATGTGTTGTGACACGGGGTCGGGTGTGGACACGGGAGAGCCACCCACACTTCAGGGACTCGGCGGACGATCAGCTGGGATCAGCACCACCCCTCCCCGGACAGTGGTGGCAGAACAGAGTCATGACCAGGGAGAGGGGCCACTCTCAACAAGGCAATCAGTTCCTTGTAAGGAATGCAAGCTCCTCAGCTGCAGCCGCTCTCAATCAAAGATGGAGTCCTACAAAGCCCTCACAGCCCTGCTGTTTGGGGCAGTCACGATTGCCTACCAGCAGATGCATTAACCGCTCTTTGTGTTCTCCCTCTTTTCCTAGATTCTGTTTAGAAGTTGCATGCTGCCAGGATACCACGGCTTGTGAGCACCTGATCCACCTGCCTGTTCAAGCCAAAGGAGTGGAAAGCACCCCAGCCTGTGTTGCCATCTCAGCTGCCTTACCTTTGGTTCTGCAGGCTAAATGGGTTTTTTTCTTTTGTAATAGCTTGTTTTCCTTTTGTTTTCATTTTTCTAAAAAGTGCTGTGTACTGGTCCCTGGCTTAGTGGGATAGCTAACCTGCTATAATTTCCTTGTGTGTGTTGTGCTGGACTTTAATTTGTGTTAACAAAACGGCTACGGCCATAGTTTTGCTGACAACTGCATTCTCCGTTTGGTACTTCTGCCACCCACCTACACCGACTATCCCCTCCCGATGTCACAGTTTATACATCCATGAATGAGTGTGCATGTATATAGCCCTGAGATCACCCTTACAGGGATTTCATCCTGCGTGATGTGGGAGAGTAAGTACAAATATGAGTGTAAGGGTACGCCTGCCATAAAAGCTACTGGCTAACAGCTACTACTTCGTTGACTCTCCCACCCATTCAGGATGAGGGAAGGAGTAATTGCCACTCAATTCCTTTTGCCCCTGTAGGGGGGGTCTCATGATGACAGGCTAACAGGGAAAAGGGTTGTAGAGTGGTTCTAGCACAATCCTATTGGATGACTGAAGGGCATTGGGGAATGGAAGGGGTTTCTTCGGATGGTATTTAAGGGAAGCTCAGAGATACATTCGGGAAGCATTGCTTAAAATGCTTCTGGCAGCCATAGTAATTTCCGAAACAATGGGGGGTGCATATTTTGCGGTTTGTCCTTGTCTTGTTATTTCTGTATGTGACATCTTGATTCTGTGATGGTTATCTTCGGTTCTGCAATAAACTTTATCGCATTCCATATTCATAATAATGTTTCCATATCCAGTCTGTAGCGTTCATGTCTCCTATTCACAGCTCCACGGCAGTGTTTAACATTTTGTTTAGGTGTGTGACCCAGTGGTGGCCAGTGTGGATACGCTGAGGTGAGAAGGCCTTCCACAGGTTTGACCCAGATACTGGGCCCCAGGTCCCACATCCCATCCTGCTCTGCTTAGAACACTTGAGAAGACCTGTGCATACCATGCTAGGTATGTCCTCTAAGGTTCCTGAACTCAAGCTGATCTAGGCCCAGGGATTGCTGTGTGCAGCCAGATAACTGGGTATAAGTGTGAGCTAAACAAGTCACTCAAACTCTGGACAAGGATCACTGGATGCAAGTGTGAGTTCCACCCAGTTCCCTCACCTCTGTGTGTAGCCAGACACGGTAACAGGGCACAGATCGATGGAAGTGAGTGTGAGCTGCAACAATTTGCCGACTGCTGGGTGCTGCCACAGGCTCCAACAAGTTACCGGACCTTCAAGATCAGCTGAGTTCATGTCAATGGTTGGAACCTGTGCCGGTATCAAGTCACAAGACCTCTGAAACTCAAACTGGAGCGTGAGTGGTTTTGGGACCTGAATCCTAAGGGGTTGGGGGGGTGCCCTGCACCCAGATGTCAGCACCTGTGTGATCTGTTTGAAAACTGCCTGTTTATTTGTGTGTAGAAGTCAGTCTGTCATTAAGTTCCCTTCAGGTTTGATGCCCTGTGTTGCTCTAGGTGTGAAGCGGATTACAACATGGTACAAGTGGAAATCAATTACTAAGTGGCAACATGCAGGGGACACATCACAACAGAAATAACTGCAGCAGAAGCACATACAAATCATCTAACTTTCTTTCCCTCGAAAATGAACTCATTCCTAACAACTATATGTTTATGTACCTGTCTGTGATTTTGCCTGTCTGCCTGACTGTATATGAACATTCATGTCTGTGTGTTTGTCTGCTTGTGTGCATACATGCCTGTCAGTTTGTCTGCCAGTTGCCTGTATGTGTTTGTTCTTGTCTGTCTGTTTGTCTGACTGCCTGCCTGTTTCTGCATGTGCCTGTCTGTCTGTTTGCCTGCCTGGCTACCTGTTTCTGCATGTGTCTGCCTGCCTGCCTGCCTGCCTGCCTGCCTGTCTGGCTGCCTGCCTGCCTGCCTGCCTGTCTGTCTGTCTGTCTGCCTGCCTGGCTGCCTGCTTGTGTATGTGCCTGTCTCTGTTTACCTTCCTGGCTGTCTTCTCGTCTGGCTGGAGGTGAGTGATCTATGCCAAAGCTCCTAAGCATGAATAAGCCATGGCTTCTGCATGGCCACTGGGCAGATGCATTTCAGGCAGTCATATGGATGCCACACATGAATTGTGTGCTAAATGAATATAAATCCTCTTAGTTAATGTAGCCTTATTACATATAAATAACTGCATGTATCTCCTGAACCTTTGAACCTTCAGTAAAAATGGAACACTGTGTTTACCTAACTATTGTAGTTGTACGCCCTCAGTCCGAGCAGGAAAAAGGACACATCTCATTGTGTAACACACACATGACTGCAGTGCACTCGTAATTTTTTAATACAATGCACAATCATAAAATTGAGGATTAACATCTCTGTGTACAGGATTACAGCACATTACATCACTGTATTAATTCTGTCCTGTCATTGTTGCAGTGTTCTTGTTGTGCTCTTGGGTATACGTTATGTCTGTGCAGTTTCGAGTTTCCTCACAACTCTGGTTTCAGTGGAAATAACTTCAATGCAAAAGAGGAAGCCGATACTGCTGCGTTAGATAAAGCAGGCCCTCAGACAATGGTGGCGCAGAGATCTACAAAGCGCGATAATAAAGCGTTAGGAAGCGTTAGATTCACTCGACTGCCGCTGGAAGACATTACTGAGGCTTGTGTGGGTCATTCCAGCGGTTTATCTCCAAATCTGGGCAGGTTGGAGGCTGTTGTGTTGTGCCTTTTATGCCCGTGTTATTCATCGTCCGCCATATTGGGTAATTTGGTTCCTCTCCAGGGGAACCTTGAGGTGTGCATAACTCCTTTCCCTGTATATAGCACATCCATTCATGGTGTTTTATAAATGCAAGGTTCAGCAGAGGGTTTACCTGGAGTTTTTGCATTATTCTGTAGTAAAACCTGTTTGCAAAGCACCCCCCCCCCCCATCCTCCGTGTCCCCCTGGTCTGCCAAGGCTCTAAGAAGGCCTTTGCCTGTCTGTCTAGAAGAAGTTAGAGGGTATTATTGTGCAGGCCTTCATTTGCAGATTACCTATTTTTAGTTATTTTATACTTCTTCCCTTTGTGATATATGTTATTATATTTTTTGCTATTTATACCAGCCTACTTGCTATAAGAGGAACGATAAAAATAGGTGATATCATCGTGTTGCCCTTGACCGTTTTCTAAGTTCAATCATTATACTCTATTCCAAAAGGATTAGTTTGTGCAGTTCTGTTATACAGTTGAGCATTTTTAAATTCCCAAATAATTTCAGTCAGTCAAATCAATCAGCCTCAAAGTGATCTGACTTCCTTTTAAGGGATGGCGCTTTCATCTGTGGCCAGGGGAAGACCAGATTTGGGGTGACCAGGGTAAAGCCAAAGCTTGTGTTAAGTGGATTTTGATCTGCATATCGCTGTGACCTCGGCATCAAAGCAGCTGTCTAAGCTGGGTATATCTCATCTAATTAGGGACCAAACGAGAGGTCTGATCTCAGCATGTGTGTTTACGCATCACTCAAGCATCTGACCTGTGCAAAAAAAAGAGTATTCGTTTTTTTTCCAAATCTTAAAGAAATAATACAAATTTTGAATTATTCGAGGATCTGCCCTCCCCTTTTCTGTCTTAAAAATGTCAGAGTATTTTATGTATCTTTACTGCATATTTTATGTTTGTCATAGTTGAAGAAAAGTTATGGGTAACGGTTTAGATGGGGTAATGCAATGTACAGGCCCATTTATACATCCAAAAATACGTAGTTTATAATCATTAGTAATCTGTTTATTTATATCTGTATGTGATTTGCTGATGTGTTAGTGAATATCAGTAAAGGATACAGTCTGTGACTTGAGGCAAGTTTGACTTTGTAACCATAATTCAGCACCGGTCCAGCACTAAGCTCAGCTTTCCTGGTGTACTATGACCTGGTGCAGGGATCAGGACGTCAGTGCAACAGTGGTTACAAAAATGAACCTGTCTCAATACTGTAAAAATGTAAGACTGGCTCCATGTGCATCCCTCCATCACAGCATGGGTAAAATTAAGGACTCCTCTGAGGTGGTTATGGTCATTTGACATGTCATCTGTGTGGTTGCTTAGATACTGGGGGGTGGATCAATTTCAGCAGCGTAGGAGAGATTTTTGAAATGGGGGGGGACCAAACTTTGAGCAAAAGGTCTCAACTTTTAAGCTTATACAACATATATATTGGGGGGGGGGGGTCGGGGTCCCTATGAAACTGGACCGCCATCTGCACCCCTGCTCAATTTAACCCCTGGCTCACATTACCCCACTCTACCCCATACGTCCATATTTAAAAAAAAACAAAAAAAAGTTTTCCTTCTATAGTCTCCAAGTACTACCCCTTATTACTATCTAATTCATCAGGCACTCAGAATGTATGAATAGTCCATAACTCATGGCCTGCACATTTCTCTGAATAAAACCTTTAAGTACCAGCAATCCCACAGGTCAAACACCGCCCCCCCCCCCACCCCCACCCCCAACCCCACTAACCTAAAGAATAAAAGTTGCTTCACCCAGCACATGACCACAGCAATTCATCTCCTGAAAGTTATGCTTAGATGCACACAATCCCACCAGCAGCTAATAATCCACCAGCTGATGTGTGTGTGTGTGTGTGTGTGTGTGTGTGTGTGTGTGTGTGTGCGCGTGTGTGTGCACGTGTGTGTGGGTGTGTGTCACAGGGTTCTTCGGTCTGTTAAATTAACTTCAGCCATTCTTTCTGAGAAACACAATTTCAGTGATATTTCTATAAAAATTACAGTGTGCATTTATTTATCTATTTATTTATGCAATTATGTGCTTATTTATTTATTTATTCATATTTGCCTTCTATTTCTGCATGACTCCAGTCTGACACCTGGTACACCAGCAGTAAAGCGTTTTGCAAAGTTGGCACATTTTCCTGCCACCAGGCCAGATCACCGTTAATGATTGCTGCCAACAGTTGGACCTGTGCCATTTCTGCAGGCTTTTCTCTTCTTTACTAGGTCTATGGTGGCTATACACTGAATGTATTCACTGCTACAAAACCTTATTTATTGTAACAATTATTTTTGTATTTCTCCAGATATATTTAAAGTAGTTGCATTTTTAAATTTATTTATTGATTATGTTCTTCACACAGTTTGCACTGATGAGTTATTTTTAAGATTCAGCCACAGTTATTTAAGGTTATGCTCTGTGAAGCATGTAATGAAGTGTAATGAATTCATTATGTCACTCTTATGTCACTCCTCTGTTCTGCATATGCACACATTCCCAGCTCTTGTACAGAGAATCATTATGAGAAAATAAAATCTAAGAGCAAAGGTGCTAAAAAAACACCACAGTACCACAGCATACATACACATTTATCCGACTGTTTCTCGGACATACCTACCAGTCTCATCCCACTGACTTGAGTGTTTGCAGTGGAAAATGCAGAATGGAATTCAACATGATCAGTAGGCAGAGATCGACATCTCCTATTGGTGCTTCTCTGATAGACAGATTGTTTCCGGTTAACCTCTCAGACCTCATGCAAAAGCCCTCGGCATTCATTGAGTCTGTCGTCTGAAAATCTATACTTCCCCCTTCCGCTGGTTGGTAAGCTACTGTTTAATTCACCTCTGTGCAGAACTCCATTTCCAGGCGTTACTAAGACTAATTGTTCCCTGATCCCTATTGCATGGTTCACTTCCGGGCAAAGCTTGTATGACCCCTTCCACAAGCATCGGCGGGATTCTGGTTTATCGATAAGCAATTGGCTGGTACACGCTAAGGGCAACTCCTGTGTTGCCATTAATCGCCCAGCATGAATGGGAAAGAGTCATGTGAGCAAACTGATTCATCCATTGTCTTTGGGTCCTTGTGGTAATGAAAATTGATCAACACCACATTGCTTCTTAGTTCATAGCTGGGACTATTTGCACAAACTCATTTAAAATTAATTTAGATACATATTTGCTTCCCAATGGTTCTTACCCCCCCCCCCCCCCCATGTTCTCCCATTCTTCCTCTCTGAATTCCTCTGTTGATTTGGAAGAGCACTGTAGAATGACAGCGGCATGCAGGCAGTATCTGAGGTATATGTTACCAGCCACTGTTTCCCTCCAAATGACAAACTGCTGCACTTCCTGCTCAGGCCAGTAGGTGGCAACAAGGCAGGGCACACCAAAGACTTGGCGTCCCAGACAACACGGTGACCTAATATACATTCTCTCTGGGACTTCTGGCCACAGCTGGTGCTGGCAAAGTTTCTGCTCGATCACCTGCCAATGTAGCCTCGAGAACGAGATTTATGCACTCCTTTGGCAACCAGTGGTTAAGATTAAGCACATAAGTGTCCAAACACACCCAAATGCCACAGGCAGGATTTGAGACTGAGATCCCAAATGAAAAGAGTCTTTGCAAGACTCTAAGGATGGCAGTTCATAAGGACAATGTGTAGAAAGCCATAGTCAGCCTGTTGTTTGTCTTTTTTTATGCTTACCTAACATCACTATTTACATGTAATTATTTTGCTGACTCTCTTTTAAAATTTGAATGTTTTTTTTTTTTTTTTTTTTTTAATGGGAGGAAGCCCCGCTACTGCCAGGACTGAAACAGTTGAAAATAAAACAACTTCTTTCTTCATCAACCCAACCAAACCAGCAGTTCAAATAAAACGCAGTTGGTCTTCGCAGATTTCCACAACCATACTGCAAACAAGCTTAATTCAACAAATAATAAAAAAGACAATGACTCAATTTCCTGCTATACCTGCTTTACTATTGATTTTCTTAAGCATAAGAGCCTTGAGCAAGCGTAACACTTGAACACACAAATAATGTTGCTGCAAAATATATCAGTTTAAGCAACTTTTTTTTTTCTTTTGGACTTAGCATAAGGCAATTCATTTATTTGTCTGAAGAATACACTGAATAATTAAAGTACAGAAACTTCCTCAAAGATATAGGGGCAATGCCCACCAGAGAACTGAATCTGCCACTTCTTATTAACAAGTCCAGTTCCCAAAAAAACGCACACTGACCACCCAAGAGCTTTTCCTATCTGACCTGAGAGCATAGTTACTAAAGCAACATAGACTGGGGACAGTTTTGGTTACAGAGTAGAGGTGGGAAAACAGCAATCAAACAAAGGTAATTGTACATGGCAGGTTGCCAATGGCACAGAACCATTGCTCAGGAGGAGGAGGCGGGGTTTTGCTTATTCTACATTATGACATCAGAGCGTGGGCAGTCCAGGGCTCTTGGGATTCTACATTAGGCTGTATGTGGTTATCAGTTTCCTATAAGATGTATTGAGTACCGTGTAAAGCAAATGTAAACACATAAGGTACATTGATAGACCTTATAAGATGTGTGTCAATGTACAAAAGGGTTGTGTAAGCACTTCAAAATTGATTTCAGTTAACAATTTTCCTTAACTAACTTATCAATAAATGCTAGGCTGTTTGTGCCTGGTGTTAACAACAGCCTGAATCACCGGATTAATAATAATAATAATAATAATAAGCTTACAGAATTTCAGTAATTGTTTAAATGCATGCAGGGGTACCCATAAAGGAGTACAATGCAAGCACAAATGCACCCAAATATAAACCAGAGCTGATACTAATGTAGTGTCAAATATTAGCTTACTTACCCAGTTTTATATTCTGAAATAGTTTCTTCTGAATAGCATAACTGCTTTTAAACAATGTGGGTTAAATCCAGTAAAGTCTTCAGTGGCCACCGATCTGTGGATTTCACTTTATTCCCGCTGTGCAGCATAAATCAGGTGTCAAGCCAAGACTATCTAGGAGAAATCATTTAAATTAAAGCTGTTATAACAAAACTTGTTTGGGTCCACATAAAATAACGATATTGTGGAAAACTAGCCACTAAAATCTTGGCAGAATGTGAAGCAGAATATGTCTCATATAATTAAATGCCATGTTGGAGTAAACAGCAAAACTGTTAGTCTAAAAGGCATCTGAGATAATTTGAATAGATTTCATTTCAAAATGTTATTTTACGAAGGGCAGGGATGAACGTTAATAGATGTTGATGTCGCCATTACGTAGAAAGACATGGGACTTCCTCATTACAGATGTTTTGTGTTAGCATTTCTCTTTTCAGTGCATTTCACTTAGTGTGCATGTCTAGTTTTAAATTTGTTGGAGAAGTGCATTGGGGAGTGTGGCTGAAAGCTTGTGTTTGCCTGCCCTCCTTCAGATGAATCTCTGAAGTTGTCATAACAACAACAAAAGAGACGTATGAGGAAAGTGAAAAGATAGCAAAAGAATGATCCTTGTGGAAATTGCTTGAGGAGTGGAGCCCTACATATATTTTTTTCTTCATAAATATGATCATAAACTTACTGGGAATAAATGATGCTGGATTCAATAACACATTTTTTAAAGGCTTTTTTTGTAGAAAGTATTTATACTCTAAGTGCTTGCCAGCCTTCCCAAGGGGTGGAAAGAAATGTATCCATATTCATGAACAGGGATACAAATCTCTTTGCAAATATCATTTTATTTTACTTTGTGCTCTGTTTGGCTCACACATCTTTTGGGTCATCATTACTGCATGTGTCAGACCTGACGTTTTGAGTCTCAACCTCAAGCACCGAGCCTGTACATCTATCTAACTCCTTGTGTTCCTTCACTGTGAGCTGCAAATCTGCCTGGAACACTGAGTTTAATACCAAATCCTACTGGCCTTTTTACAGTCTGACCTTTAGATCAAAAGACAATACAAATTACACGAGAAAGAATATCTGGAAAATCAGTGACATGTTTCTGAGCTTGGCTTTTTCTCTGTGGAAGATTGGACTTTCTCTTCATCGTTTAATCCTTATCTGCTTGACTTGAGAGAGTGAAAGTCTTTCATATGTGCACATCTTTCCTTGAATGAATGATGAAGTTTCACTCTCATGTTCATGCTTTTGAAGTTTGTCTGCATAATTTACATATGTCTTAAATCATATACAGTCATACCCTAATTCTCCAGAGAATGATAACAATCATAGTTTAAAATAACACTGCCCAAGTTTCTAAGTTCAAAGATTGTGTCATTGATCTGTGGTGTTATGAGCTGCTATGACCCTTTGTCATTATGTTTTTGCAACACATGGTAAGCAAATTTCAAGGTGTTTTTTTTTGGCTCTTAACTCCAGCAAGTTGGGTTTGTTTTCCTAATTTTAAGGGTCCAAAAGTGGTTGTATGATTGGCTGATCACCTGCTGTTCATCATTACTTCATTCTCAAAAGAGGTAACAAAAAAAGTCTAGAGTTGATTCTAAGTGTGAAGATGTGTTGTTCTTGTCTCTCAGCATGGCAACCAATGAAGTGTCAATGCTAGTAAAGCAGGCTATCATGAGGCCAAACCATCAGAATGTATCAATCAGAGACATGTGTGGAGGAATGCTGGACAAATGCTACATAAATATTAGGTGTGTAAAAATCAACTGTTTGGTGCATATTTATGAGGCAAAAACACACTGCTGAGCTCAGCACTTACACTCATCCTGACAGACCACAGAAGACCGGTGTAGTGGATGACAGAATGACATTTTGAATGGTGGAGGAGAAATCCTTTACAACTGTTCAGTAGATCAAGAGCACTCTCTAGGATGTAGGCGTATATGTGTCAAAGACTACCACCAAGAGAAGACTCCACCAGAGTAACCTCAGCGGGCTCAACTCAAGACAAAAACCACTCATAAGCCTCGAGAATAGAGCGTTTGCCTTACAGTTTGAAAAAGTACATTAAGCAACCTGTAGAGTTCTGGAAGAAAGTTCATGTGGACAGATGAGACAAAGACCATCCTGTACCACAGTGATGGAAAGAGGAACATGTGGGGAGAATAAAGAAAAGGAACTGTTTATGATCCAAAGTATACTGCTGCATCTGTCAAACATGCTGGAGAGGGTGTTATGGCTGCCTCACTTTTGTTCATTGATGATGTCACTGCCAAGTCAGCAGCAATACCTATGTTGGAATATACAGACACTTTTTTTTTCTCTCTGTGCATAACCAAGGGCATGCAACAAAATGCATTGAGCAACAAGTCATTATGCAGTGTGACAATGATCCTGAAACTGCAGCTAAAGTACCCAATTAGTTTTTTAGGGTCAAAAAGTCAATCTCCTGATCTCAGTCTACCTCAGCATGTGCTTAACTATACTGTATGTACATGTGTGGATATGTATTAAATATAGCTAAATGAAATGTATATATGCTACCAGCTTTATTTCTAAATAAAACCATTACCTTTTAGCAAAGCTGAGGATCTGAAATGGAATGTTAAAGACTTTACTAAAGTACTGAGAAATACATCTAAAAATATCATGCATGCTCTCTCTCTCTCTCTTTCTCTCTCTCCCTCTCTCTCTCTCTCTCTCTCTGACACACACACACACACACACACACATACAAACAGATATTTCCATGTCAAAGCAGGGTAAACATATAGCAACATTTTCATAAGCTACATGTGAATGAGAGGTGTGTTTTCAGTCAGACGGACTTAATGTGTTTAGATTAGCATATACCCTTGCATTCCACTTCTTGAAAAACTCCAGGGACTTTGCAATTGGATGGCATTAATGCAACGCTTATTTAACACATTCTAACATTTGACTATGAAGCTTACAGAGTGATGCTCTTCTCTCAGACTGGGGTCTTTTGAGGAAAGATCATAAAAGTATGCATTTTAAAGGAAGGTTGACATCATGAGGACATCCAAAGGAAATGAAAATGCCAGCTATTGGTTACCTGATCTATTAAATTCTGTATACGTGTGTGTGTGTGTGTGTGTGTGTGTGTGTGTGTGTGTGTTTTCTTTGATGTCACTTTGTATGCATTCACACTCAACACCCACAAACTCAATGACTTCCTCTGATAAATGACTTCAAAGTGATAAAACATCAGTGAGACAAGGGCATGGATGTAACTTCCATGAACATTTGGGGGGATGGGTGGGAGCCTAGTCCAATTGGGCAAATTGGGCATTTTTGAGGGTCCCAAATGCCCAATTTGACTAGGACTGACACGCTTGATGATATCCCATAATTCTTAACTTTATGTATGGTTTTTGCACTTTGGTTTCATGAGAAGAGACAAGCCCACCTGAAGGAGGCAGCCATAGCAACAGAAGAATCTATGGGCAACATAGCAGTACTTCTCTTGTCTGTGTCCTTTCCTCACTGTCTTTTTTCTATCTCTACAGCACAGGGATAAGATGAGGATAGAAAAGGCTGGGGTGCAGGTCAAGTAAATGATTTTTTATTTATGCATTTATCCGTTTTGATCACGTGAAACATAACTTCCTTTTATTGTACTCTATTGGAGAAGAAAATTCAGTTGGGCTCTTGCTTAGCACCTTCACTATTTAACACTTTCTTCTGTTTATTTTAGAAAAGTTTAGCGACCTTTGTCAGTTCTTTATGTGCCTGCCCTCTAGATCAGGTTCTAGGGGCTGGTTTGTAACTCAGCAAGAGTTAATGAGTGAGTCAGTAAGTGTGCACAATTGATCCACCTTTAATTCTCAAATTATTTTATTTATTTTTTCTAAACATTTCGTTTTTATCCTGATAGTACAAAATACAAAAAAGTAATGGATTTATATCAATGGTTTCAACTGTATGTCCTTTTTTTTTTTCAAATACACCCAAACGGGTAAATTGCATGCTGAATTTTAACTTGAGAAATGTTTTTAAGCACAACAGCAATGATTTATTTCTCAATATTATTTGAGGGTTGATAATAAAAAAAAATATTATTTTATATCATCAGAGTCTTCATTCTTTTTGAAGGGAACCATTTTCTTAAGGTGTTTCTGTCCTCTTCAGAGCCTGTGGATGTTTATCACCGTTCTCTTTCTTTTTCCACCCTTCCACTTCCTGCTAATGAAATTGTCATGACTTAAAAGAGCTATTCACAACAAGGGGGCTGAACTGCTGCAATGGAAATGCTTTCAGACACCACTTCGGTGCGGTGGAGCCCCAGTTGGGAGCCACGGATTCTGCTGAAAAGGAATCGCCAACTGTGTTTCAAAACTTTCCTCTCTCACCCTAGAGCGATGCGCTTCATCAGATCACTACTGCGAAAACTCCCGCTTACATAAATAAGTCGGATGCCTGTCTGTAGGAGGTGGAAACTGTGGCACTGAGGGAACGCATTTGATGAACAAATAATAAATAATATAAATGTTGTCATGAATAACACCTCAGCAAGACCCCGTGTTTGAGTTATGGAGTAAGCACAACTTCAGAGTTATGGAGTACAGAGGCTCCAACAATGATGAGAAAAGTCCGTCCATCCCAGCTAGGCTCACCATTTACCTACGACCCACAGAGTGCCTAATATCGAGTATCCAGCCTGGACTTGAACATGCCAAAGGGTCTCTGCCTCTACTAACTGACCTGACAACCCATTCCCAATTATTGACAACTTGTTAAGTAAAATTATTATTTCCGATATCAGTATGGAGTTTAATTTCAAATAGTTTCTGATACTGCTACCTCCAGTGTACTGGTGAACTAGCCCTGGTCAAGGTCTACGTCCTCCCACCCAGAACCGTTAACGACATTCACCCCATCTCAGCATCCATGGTGCTGACCAAACTCATACCTGCTTAACTCAAGCAGTCTGATATCAGTAGGGCACAAGGTGATGAGGCCATTGACCATAAACAGCAACAGCAGTAAGAGCTAGCATCCTTAGAAAGTACAGGGAGGAAAATCTCCAGTGGATTAGCTTCAGTCTTAAATAATTCTCTTCACATATTGAGATGGAATTTTTTTCTTTTAATGTATGTAAAAAAAGGAGAGCGTCCAGATCCTTGATCATGAATGAACCATTATGTACACATTAAAATACAATGACTTACCACTGTGCTTCCCACCTCTCTCCTCCTCCTACAGAATAACTGCTGCAAGACTCCTTCACACATAAATTGAGGCTGGGTTACAGCAGACTGTATAGAATAATCTTTTTATTTTTATTTATTTTTTTTTTTTCTGCACCGCGAGTAAAGATCAATAGAAATCTACTGGAGCTCAGTCTATATCTGTGGAAATAGCTGGGCTGATATCAGAGCTTCCTGCTGTTTCCCAAAGCCTTGGAGGTCTTCAGGACCATGGACAGCACAGGAGAGAGAGACAAGGTCTTCAGGACCATGGACAGCACAGGAGAGAGAGAGAGACAAGGTCTTCAGGACCATGGACAGCACAGGAGAGAGAGAGAGAGAGAGAGAGAGAGAGAGAGAGAGAGAGAGAGAGAGAGAGAGAGAGAGAGAGAGAGAGAGAGAGAGAGAGAGAGAGAGAGAGAGAGAGAGAGAGAGAGAGAGAGAGAGAGAGAGAGAGAGAGAGAGAGAGAGAGAGAGAGAGAGAGAGAGAGAGAGAGAGAGAGAGAGAGAGAGAGGAGAGAGAGAGAGAGAGAGAGAGAGAGAGAGGAGAGAGAAGCAAGAGAGCAGACAGGAGAGAGAGAGAGAGAGAGAGAGAGAGAAGGAAAAGAGCAAGACAGCACAGCAAGCTTTTTTTTTTTTTTTTTTTCTCACACAACAACACTTACTCTCTACTGCGAGGGTTGCAGTGCTGCAAAGTTATGAAGAGAAGCAGGTGTTTTGGTAGCATGGATCAGTGAAATGAACAGGCCTTGCATTTTGCAGAGTACCATTATCGGCAATTAGGCAAATAAATAAATAAAGTTTTTTGGGGAAAAACAGTAATTCTAACAGTATAATTTCTTCTCTTTTGCCACAAATAGCAGACTAATCAGTTGTGTATGTGCATGAAATGACTCAGTGTCAGTACATTTAGGTAATCAGGATGGCTGTTGCCTAATAATGGGTGCTGCCTGGTGATCTCTTTGATATAAGTCCATGGCGGCTTATGGGACGTTTCGCTGTGGCTCAAACAGTCAGCGCTTCTGCTTCACCTCCATGACGTCACCATCCCCTCTCCCTTCCTGCTGGGTATATTTCTGGGCTGGTTTTCAGCCACCTCTCACCTCAATAGCTCTGGATTGAAACAACCCTTAACATGATGGGGCATGTCATTTCCGGGTCTCAAAATGAATGCTTGAAGGGGCAACTTTGGATCGCCGGCCACGGATTGAGTTTGAAGCCCAGTTCGACCTGGACCTTGGAATGCGGGGGTGAAACAAAACGGAGTAGCACAGGAGTGCCTCGCTCCAAAATTGCCCGCTGGATTTTGTTTTGTTTTGTTCCAACCACCCCCGCCCCATTCCCACTTTTTCTGTTACCATCTAACTGTGGAGTTGCAAAGTCACAAACAGACTGCAGCTCTTTCAATTTAGAGAGTCAACCCATGCCCTCGTTGCACAAGAGGTTTATAAAAAGCTGCACTGAGCTCCGCATTGGAGGATAGAGAAAAGTCTATTTTAAAACACATAAAAGAAGCCTAAGCAGTATTTTATAGAGAGCACCGTGCCTTGTTAGTCCTGGCATCAAAGGCCAAACTCATAGCTCTACCTTCCGCTACTCCAACTCAATCGCACCTGTGCTCACCTGCCAGAGGGCTGCCCACTAAAACAAAACAGGCTTCAGAGTATTGCCTCCACCTCCAGAGACTCACAGCTTGTTAACTGAACACTCAGTTAGCACTCAAAATGTAAACTGGATCCTGTAACGGTCATTATGTAATTGACAGTAGGCTCATTTTAAGAGGTCTCTGCAATTATTGTGTGAGAAAATAAATTTTCTGTGAAAGGGCTAGGTTAGATATAACATGCATTTATAAATCTGGTTTGTAAAGTGTTTTTGACCCAAACTAAGGAACGGGGAACTATTATTGCCCAAGGTTCAAAGTAGTGAATACTCTGGACCTTGCTATTTCTCATATATGTGGAAGTAAATTGACAGCCCCACCACCCCCCACCCCCCAAAGAACATTTAATGAAATCATAATTGTTTATGATTGGTGGTACAGTTTGCTGCAATGTATAGTTTGACGTTTTAGTAAATAACTCTACCCACTGATATAAAATCACTCTAAAATACATTAAGATAAATTTAAAAAAGCTCAATCTAAATGTATGCTTCGCTAGAGACAAGGCCAGGCAACAGCCCTACTTAAATGTGCACAGTACCCAAACTGCCAGAACAAAGGGTTCACACAGGCATCAGCTTGACATCTAAACAGACTCAGAATAGGTGTATCTATATGAAACCAGCAAGCTAGTTCAAACGCATTTTGCCCTTATTTTGGCCTGCCATTGATTAGTCTGCATGGGGCAAACTCTGGAGCCAGATTCTCAATACACAGGCTTTTTCTTTCAAAAGCACAGAAAGCTTGTCCATCCTGTGAACCCAGATATTAATGACAGAGACATTTCCCAGCTGTCACACATGCAGGTAAACACACTGTACAGCATGCTAGCCAGGCCTGTCGACGCCCACGCTCGACGATCGAGTGTCACACAGTCCATCCATTTCACACGCTATCTGTGCCACATCTGCGCTTCACCGTAATTCACTAGAGTTCTCACACATCGCAATCCAGTGAAAGAAAGAAACATGGCACAAATCCTTTTTATCAAGGATTTTCATTGGTTAAAACACCCACTCTGGCTGTGCTGGATTGGAGAGAAATCAGCATAAGTACAGTTAAAATTAGCATATTTCTCTGTTCAACCAAAGACAAAACATACATTTAGATTCTAAATGTAACATCTAAAATGTGCTCAACTGATTCCCCCATACAAATGTATATGCTACAATACCAACAGTGCCATGGCTGAACAATAGTCTTGTAGATACCAAGCAAGGCAAATTTAATTATCACGCTTTATCTGAATTTTTTTTTTTATTTTTCTGAAACATACTTATAACTGGGCTGGAAAAAAAGAATCTTTCGGACCCAAGCTTTAACTTTTATATTCATTACAAATTATGATATTACTGAATCATCATCTTTACTAATCACAATGCCACTAAGAAATCTTTCTGGCTCAGATTATTATTCTCAGTTCAACATCAACAGTATTAGAAGCTGCTTTGTGTATCATTATTGGACAAGCAGGCGGGGGGGGGGGGGGGGGGGGGGTGTCTTGGGGCAAAGAGGAGAAGAGAAAAGAAGCTTTGGGAAGGAGGAGACAGTGGGAGATCAGATGGGAGATTTGGAGAGGAGTTAACTGAGTAAACTGGCTGAGTTTAACAGCAGGGAGGCTTTAAGAGGAGGCAAAATGTGGCTGGGGGGGTTGGATAGATGATTGGGGAGCTCTGGGAAGGCATAAACAGAGAGAAGTTTCAGAAGAAAGGCAGAAAAGGAGCTAACTGGGTGATAGATGAAATGGGAGATTTGGAGAGGAGTAAATTGTGGCAGAGGGAGGCAGGGTTTTTTAGAGGAGGAGAGAGAAGGACAGATGACTGGGGAGCTTTGGGAAAGAGTAAACAAAGGAAGGTTTCTGAAGAAGGATAGAGAAGGAGGAAATTGGGTGATAGATGAGACATAGGGAGTGGATGGGGAGGAGGAAACAGGGAGAAAGGTAGAGAAAAGGAGAGGGAGGAATAGAGCGAAATACATGGAGAGATATGGGTTCAGAGAAGTGTACAGGGTAGATGAGAAGATATGATTTGGAGAGGTGAAACAAGAGAGATCTGAGGAGAGGTCTGAGAAGGAATGAGGAGAAGGAGGAAACTGGGTGAAAGATAAGACAGAGAGAGAATCAGGAAGGAGGAAAGTTCAGAGGAGCACCACATGAGACCACAGCAGAGAGAAAAGACAGAGAAACCAGTGTGTGTAGCACATCTAAAAACAGAGAAGAAGGAGAGATGGAGAGAATAACAGAGAGAAAAACAGTTGACATTTTTATAAATTGACCTGCCTTTTATTTATATATGGCCTATTCTACAGATTGTATACTTTTGTTACGATAACAACGATAGCATTCAGCTGTGTTTGTTTATTGTTTTTGTGCTTCATGCCAATATTTTAGCATTTATGCCATTCTGTGGCTGTTTCGTGCATAGTTTGTCATGCAATTTGCTTGCAATACGTCAACTTTAAGGCCAAATTGTGACTGATTGAGGCCGTGCTGTTAGACTACTTCTCAACAGAGCAAAGATAGATGTTCATCCTGAGCAGAATATGCTTTTGGAGCAAAGTGCACTCCTCTGAGGATCATCAGAAGAAAATCAATTGTGGTTGAGAGTGGTTTAAAAAAAAAAAATCTTTGTACTTGAAGGCTACCTGCACTTACCAGATAATACTGGGATTGATAAAGCTGTGAGCATTTAAAAGAAGAGCAGTTTGAGGACAAAACCAGGTGGCGGCCAATGGGTTCCCATTCATCAATATGATTGCAGAATGTTTTATGTTTATTTACAAATAATGTAACATTCCTTGGCTGGAGCTGTTTCTTACAGTCCAATGAGAATTCATGTTGTGGAGCTATTTCCACAACATTAGAGGGAAAAACTAATATTTTTAGAACACATGTCTTATATAATTTGTGATGATATGGAGAGAAATTAATTCCCACATCCTTTCATGATGAATTTAATCAAGATGAGGAAAACTGGCGCTGTAACCATAGTTTGTGGCAGTGTTCCTATGTTAGAGAGCCACGATTGTTCAACCATCTGCCTGCTTATTTATATATTATGTATTTATTCATCTATTTCTGTTCAGACAAACATCCCTTTATAATCCAATAAAGATGCTTTACAGCAAACAAAGAAACAGGAAATTAAAATATGTGATTATTAAGGAGATAAAAACAGCTGTATTTCAGTTTCTGCAAGAGAAATTATGAACAACATCTTTGGAAATGTGGCAAATTGTTAGAAACAATTTGCGATATTATAAAGCTGTTGTTTACAAAAGCTCTCCAACCACAAGGTTTATTTTATGAGCTTAATTACATGGGAACTATTGGATTGTCCTCTTGGATTTGTTATTTATTTATGTATTTGTTTGTTTATTTATTTATTTACTTTTAAATCAACATTTGTTGTTAAAAAGTATATCCATATATGGGGCACATATCACTTCATGCCTTTTTTGGAGGTTGGGTTGAGGGTGGCTGAAGGAAAAATGTGAATCTGCGATAAAAACCTAAATGAAATGCAGGCCAGAAAATAATAGAAAAGAAAACAACAATGGAGAGATACAAAAAAAAAAAGAAACAGCTCAGAAGCACAGAAACTCTGTTTCTCAAAAATTTTACCAAGACAACAATAAGGCAGGTTGTCATGCAGACTACATATAATTGAAAGCATCTAGATACACCTGGAGTGATGAGCAATCAACCTGAGCTTTGAATTTCCTTGTGACACTGTTACAACATATATTTATATATATGTGTGTGTGTGTGTGTGTGTGTGTGTGTGTGTGTGTGTGTGTGTGTGTGTGTACTAAACCAAATACATATAATCTGTTTTGTGAAATGACATTATAGCTGTTTTATCCAGAGAAGTAATACAAAATGTCAAGTTTACTTTCAAACCTTTCAATACAAAGATTTGTTTTTAGTTCTAACTCTTTTTTAATAATTATTTCACTCTTTCCTAATTTTAATAAGTGGTGAATACACACTGAAACATACTCATCTGTTTAATATAAACAATTTTGAGAATTTGCCAAGCTTTTTCAAGCAAGCAGGATGGCAAGATATGAATTTAGTCAAAAGGCAGTACTTATGCCCTTGTAGATCTTGAGGTAGCTCATTCAACAGTAAAAGGTTAAGATCAGTAATCAGGGCTCTTCAGAGAGGGAGCTGTGAGTGAGGAGAGCTTAATATGCCAGA
Organism: Albula glossodonta; assembly: GCA_019788955.1. Taxonomy (NCBI): domain Eukaryota; kingdom Metazoa; phylum Chordata; class Actinopteri; order Albuliformes; family Albulidae; genus Albula; species Albula glossodonta. Next base: position 793,317 of record JAFBMS010000076.1, read on the forward strand.
GCAAGTCATAAACAACCACAACACGCTCACATTTTAGTCCTAGTTTGAATTTCTTTGAGGCTTTTGTTGACTATGAATTAATAAGAACAGACCAATTAGAACATGCGGGACAGTATTTGTGATAGATTTAATTAGTGAGCTAATCACATATTGCTGTTGAAGAATTAAAAGTGGTGACAACACTGCAGACTTGGCAAACACACAGCTATCCCAGTGCAGTTTGATTTATAAGCTGTCCATAGCTAAATATTTAGGAGATGCGTTTTTAGCAGAGATGGTACAAAATGTATGCAATAAATTTCCATGAGCACTCAAATGACACAATTAGCTTAATTACAGTTACCTTACAAATGGCTGATATTCCTTTTACAGACAGAAAGAGAGACAGAGAGAGAGAGAGAGAAAGACAGAGAGAGAGAGAGAGAGACAGATAGAGAAAGAAAGACAGAGAGAGAGAGAGAGAGAGACAGAGAGACAGAGAGACAGAGAGAGAGATGATATTTATGCACGTGGCTTGGCCAGAGTCATTTGTGGTGATAATTAAAATATACTTTACATAGTATGCAAACATTGTCCTGGTGCCCTTCTTGACAGGTGATTTGACATACATTTTGTTATTGAAGATAAATTGACAGCTGAATGGGCACATATTTCATTGCTATACATTGATTATGATAATGAATAGAAGGGAATTATTGATTTTTTTATTATTATTTATTAGTATAAGCTCCATATGCAAGCCTTGACCTAATTAACTCTTCATGGGAGAATCCATTCAAACTGAATTAACATATGCAGGAATTTACGTCTTCTTTAGGATGTTTATCATTCTGAGTGTCCCCCGTCCCAGAAACACTTCATCACCATTGCACCATAGTAACTAAAATTGCACTGCTAGACCACTGGTCTGCATGGACCTCTCACTTCACTCATCTGCCTGGTTTGGCTACAGAAGGAAAAGCTAACAGCCATCGTAAAGGTGATCACTTCTGTGTAAATGTTTTCACCTATAGGCCATGATTGCATAGTCCCCTGTAGGCTACGGCAGAAATAGCAATCACATGCCTTACAGTATGGATCAGCGGTCTTCAGTCCGGGTCCTGAATTCTAATATTCAAAAGATTACACTTATTTAACACATACAATGATATGATAATAATGCAATGTGTTATGTATGGCTCTTTGCGGTCATGGATCTTTTCCCTTGGCTCTATCTACCTGTCAGTAATGCTGTCTGATGTTGTGTTTTTGTTTTGGTTTCCCTGTCCATGTGCTTTTGTTTTCATTCCCCCTTGTGTCTGCCCCGCCTTCCTTGTTACCTGCCCAGTTGATTACCCATTTGTTTCACCTGCCCTATTGTGCACCTGTGTCTCGTTGGCTCGTTAGTCTGTGCATTTAAACCCTGTCTTGTGTTTGTTCTGTGCAAGGTCGTCTCTGTATTCCCTGTGATTGGTTGTGCCATGAGCCTTTCCTTGTTCTGACCTGCCTGTGTTTGATTCCTGCCTGCTCACCTGATTTCTGATTTTTGGATTGTGTCTCTGCCTGATTGCTGTGTTTACCTGGTTTGGACTTTGCCTGATTTTGACCTCTTCTTTGGATTCTGTTTTTGCCCTGACACCGTGATCTTCTGGTTTGACCCTGTGCCTGTTTTCGACTGTTTTTGGATTTGCCCTATTGAATAAATTCTGGTTAATCTCATCCCTGCCTGCACTTGAGTTTATACTGCGCCCTGATACTACCATATATTTTTAAATAACATACCACTGATTACTGAACTTAATTTCCAATTAACTTTATGTTATATTAGATATTTCCATATCACATAAAGGAGTTAAGCCTATGAATGGGAAAAAAATGTGTTACTCTATGACATTCTTATATTTTTCATCATAAAGCACATAGGTCCCCATGTAACCACTTCACACTTGCAATGCTGCACTCATGAATTTGTTCAAAATGCTTTATGATAGCATTATGATGCTACACTTAATGTAATCAGTGACCTGCTGTTCACTCAAGTGCATTATGGGTATCCCTCAGCTGCTTTGTGTGTCATGGGGTGTAAGGTTGGATCAAGTTAGCACTGCTCTTCACTGGTGTGTCATTATGATTCATAATCAAATAAATTCTGTACAGTGTGAGGACTGTATGAATACAAATTTAGCATTTTTTTTTCCCGGAAAGAGAGAAGTTCTAGGAAACACTCAGAAACTAAAAGCTATGTTTAACTGACTGAAAAGAAAGAACAGGAAGCTATAGGCTGAGAAAACTGTACACAACTAAGTGAGTACTTTTAGTGTTGTCACAGTCATATTCTATTTAACATAGCATCCCAGCCGAAGTAATTATATTATGTTCTTGGGTGTCATTATTATTGGGTTAAGGTCTAAAAGATAGGGAGCTGGGCTTGTAACTTTAAGTTTGCAGGTCAAATTCCCAGGAAGGCCATCCATTACTGTTGTATTACATCATGTAATGGTACCTGATAATCCAGATTTATGAGATTTTGTTATAAAACCTCCACATATAGTGCTTTTTGAATACAATAATCAGAACCCCTTGACTAGTAATATATAAATGATACGAAATGAGGGGCTATTCATGTACATGGAAATACACCCCAACAAATCACAAATCATGTTTTTTTGGTAATTTGTTTAAATTGATTGATTGATTGATTGATTGGTTGATTGGTTGATTGATTGATGTAGACAGTAGCACAACCCATATCAGTTTGTTAAGTTGTATGGCTACTTGCATCAAAGATCATTAAAATAGTTTGACAAATTTGGTGTTATGCTATTTTGTTGATTCATTTTTATTTTTATTTTTATTCTCAGTTGCTGCAAAATGTTCATTTGAAATTAATGTTTACATTTGAAAGGGCTTGTAGAGTTAAAAAAAGCATTTTGCTTTAACAAAAGCTTTTCACTAAGTAGCAAGAAGTTTGAGCCAGTCTGAGCCCAGGAGAGAAGTCAGGGGGCGGGGGGTCTGACTTCCATTCTGCCTGCTGTCTTAATTACCTGAGTCATTAATTGGATGGGAGCTGTGCTGCTCACACACACTCAAACCATAACCCAGCAGTTAATCCCCCCTTTTCATCTCTGTGACTGCATTTGGAAATTATTTTCTGTTTTATTTTACCAAATAGCAAGCAAATAAACAGAAATGTAATTTAATAAATAAAACAAGTAAAACAAAAGTTTTACACACTTTTTGGTAGCACTGAATCTTTCCACCACATTCTCTTCAACTTTTGATCAGGCTTCTGTTTGGAACATTTATCCAAAGGTTGACATGACAACATTCTTTCCTCCTTTTGTGAGACTGTGAAACTAATTGGCGGCACATTCCCTACAGAAACCTGTTGGGTTGTTTGTTCTTTTGTCAGTGGGTGTGTGAGAATTCGGCTGCATGATGTATTTATGCTGCATTTTCAGAAGACATTTGATAGGACATAATGAATGAGCGCAGGGCAGGGATTCAATTTCGCCATTATGCGCTTTTTAACATTCTATCCCTTTTTCCAATCATAGCCATTATTTTTTTCCTCATGTCAAATAGTTCTGTTCAGGATTGATAGAGGCAATGATTTAAACCAGCATTATCTCTGGTTTGAAAGAGGACGGCTGCTGTTTCACAGCAATCCAGAAAACAAGGCCCCTTGCAAAAAAAAAAAAAAAAAAAAGCTGTGCTGAATTTTGTGCCTCAAAACAACGTTGTTCATTAGCTAAGCATCTAGATCTCAAATAATTACCATTCACCAGAGCCTTACCGCTTAAGTCTTATAATTACTGCTGTGATCACACCACTTTCTTTTCTTTAGTTATCTAAGCAATTTGGACTCCTTTTGTAAACACTTAAATATCGACTGTAAAGTATGTTGTTCGTGTTGCGTCGATTAGTATCGAGTGAGTAGTTGCACACTTAATATCTTACTTAACTAGCTTGCACTTACATTTAGTAGTATTTACTGGATGGTTTTATCGAGAGAAAGCTTACTTTATATACAGCTTACTTTATATATATATTTTACACACTATCCATTTATACAGCTGGATATTTACAGAAGCAATTCAGGTGAAGCACCTTGCTCCAGGGAACAATTAGAAGTGCCCTACCTGCAAATTGAACGTCTGAGGTGCAAGCCAAGCTTCCTAACCATTATACCAAACTGCTGAACTTAATAGCTTGTTTAATTTAACTTACAGTGGCCTTGCACTAAATAACCATGGTATCATTGGCTTCCCTGCAGTGGCAGTTATGGCAAGGTGCAGGTGAAGAAAAGAATAGAATCAAAACAGTGTTCCTACAGTGAATGGCATGACACTGAAGATGAGGTCGCTGTTAGTCCATGCCTTATGACCTTGGCTAGGGCATTCACATTGAGAACACAGTCTCCCAACCCCCCCTCCTTTGGTAGAGAGCTCAGATTAAAAAAAGTACAGAACCCTGGCTGGTAAAATGTTCAGCATGTTCCCAAACTCAAAAGCAAAGGGGCTTCACAAATGAAGTAGGCAGGCAATATATAAGAAAATATATTTTTGATTTTTAGAGCATTGAATTTTACGATGCACTCCCATAAATTACTTAAAAAACCTATTTTCGACTTAGGCGGTTTGGTTCGTAAATACGACCACAGAAATAAAGGTAAGGAATTGTTCTCTCTTTTTTTTTTTACTACTGTTTCATTTAATTAGTGAATTTTATATGTCCTTCATGTGTTGTGTGTACAGTGTGAGTGACTTAAGGTGTTAAGTTAGGTATAATTTAGGTATAAATTCCGACTTACGTCGAAAATCGGCTTACGACACGTTGTAGGAAAGGAACTCGTTCGTAAGTCGAGGACCCCCTGTATGCCATTTATAACCCTAATTTAATGTCATGATGGTGAAGGCCCATAGACCCATTTCTCACTTTCTTTCTGTACACAGTGGTACATGAGTGTCTCATTTTCCCTCCAAAAAGTCGTTGTACAATTAAAATAATATGATTTTTTTTTCTACTTAGTTGATGTTCCATTTGAAGGCACCGAGTAAATTACAATCAACATTGAGTGATCGTCTTCACCCCCACATCAATGCACTTTTCTCCCGCAGAGTGGTGACTATCACTGATACAGCTCTTCCCCACATTGCGAGCAGCCAGTGCAGAGTTTGAGGACAATGACGCATGACGTTATCCATATGCTGTCGCCTTCCCAGTAACCAGATATGAACCTAATCCAGCATTTACATGATATTTCTGAAACGACGCCCGCGGCACTGTTTTCCATTTCTATCAAGCAAACGTGAGCTGAGCTGATTGACTTCCTCACAGAAGAGAGGAGTCACATTCTTCCTGCAGATTTGCAGTCTCCGTGAGCCCCCCGGGCCAGAGCACATACAGGCCCAACATCCTGTTAAGTGACTTTACATTAATGTTAACAGTTTTCCCATTCACCGCCTAAAGGTGTACGTGTGAAATGCAAGGTGTTGGATTGTGCGGCTTTAATTTTACCCTCCAAATGTATTTATTTAACCGGGTAGGCTGACTGAGATTGCGGTTTTCTATTGCGGTGCTGACCCGGGAAATGGAAGTGGGTAAGAGACTGCAGTGGGTTGTACAGCCAATTAGATTCAGGTGATTGGATACCGGTGCAGAGATCTATGTTTTGTGGGGATTTGACCCAGACGCTGGGGGTTATAACTTCCCTTCTCTTACAAAGAGAGCCCTCGGATCTTTATTGACCAAAGTGAGTCAAGTCTTAGTCTAACATCTCTTCAGTGTGTGGGGGGCATTGCTTTTTCCATTTGTTCCACAGAGAAGAATGTCCCTTGCTATCCCAAGAACACCTCATTCACTGGAGAACCAAGCCTCCCTCATGTTCAGCTTCAAAAGAGTGACATGAGAAGGCCAGAGGGCAATAGGGCTTCTTGGCATCAGCAGTGTGACAGCAGAAGGGTACAGGGTGGTGTGGCTGCTTAGCTTCAGCAGTGTGACAGTAGAAAGGTACAGGGTGGTGTGGCTGCTTAGCTTCAGCAGTGTGACAGTAGACAGGTACAGGGTGGTATGGCTGCTTAGCTTCAGCAGTGTGACAGTAGAAGGGTACAGGGTGGTATAGCTGCTTAGCTTCAGCAGTGTGACAGTAGAAGGGTACAGGGTGGTGTGGCTGCTTAGCTTCAGCAGTGTGACAGTCGAAGGGCACAGGGTGGTATGGCTGCTTAGCTTCAGCAGTGTGACAGTAGAAGGGTACAGGGTGGTGTGGCTGCTTAGCTTCAGCAGTGTGACAGTAGAAGGGTACAGGGTGGTATGGCTGCTTAGCTTCAGCAGTGTGACAGTAGAAGGGTACAGGGTGGTGTGGCTGCTTAGCTTCAGCAGTGTGACAGTAGAAGGGTACAGGGTGGTGTGGCTGCTTAGCTTCAGCAGTGTGACAGTAGAAGGGTACAGGGTGGTGTGGCTGCTTAGCTTCAGCAGTGTGACAGTAGAAGGGTACAGGGTGGTGTGGCTGCTTAGCTTCAGCAGTGTGACAGTAGAAGGGTACAGGGTGGTATAGCTGCTTAGCTTCAGCAGTGTGACAGTAGAAGGGTACAGGGTGGTGTGGCTGCTTAGCTTCAGCAGTGTGACAGTAGAAGGGTACAGGGTGGTGTGGCTGCTTAGCTTCAGCAGTGTGACAGTAGAAGGGTACAGGGTGGTGTGGCTGCTTAGCTTCAGCAGTGTGACAGTAGAAGGGTACAGGGTGGTATAGCTGCTTAGCTTCAGCAGTGTGACAGTAGAAGGGTACAGGGTGGTATAGCTGCTTAGCTTCAGCAGTGTGACAGTAGAAGGGTACAGGGTGGTGTGGCTGCTTAGCTTCAGCAGTGTGACAGTAGAAGGGTACAGGGTGGTGTGGCTGCTTAGCTTCAGCAGTGTGACAGTAGAAGGGTACAGGGTGGTGTGGCTGCTTAGCTTCAGCAGTGTGACAGTAGAAGGGTACAGGGTGGTGTGGCTGCTTAGCTTCAGCAGTGTGACAGTAGAAGGGTACAGGGTGGTGTGGCTGCTTAGCTTCAGCAGTGTGACAGTAGAAGGGTACAGGGTGGTATGGCTGCTTAGCTTCAGCAGTGTGACAGTAGAAGGGTACAGGGTGGTGTGGCTGCTTAGCTTCAGCAGTGTGACAGTAGAAGGGTACAGGGTGGTGTGGCTGCTTAGCTTCAGCAGTGTGACAGTAGAAGGGTACAGGGTGGTGTGGCTGCTTAGCTTCAGCAGTGTGACAGTAGAAGGGTACAGGGTGGTATGGCTGCTTAGCTTCAGCAGTGTGACAGTAGAAGGGTACAGGGTGGTGTGGCTGCTTAGCTTCAGCAGTGTGACAGTAGAAGGGTACAGGGTGGTGTGGCTGCTTAGCTTCAGCAGTGTGACAGTAGAAGGGTACAGGGTGGTATGGCTGCTTAGCTTCAGCAGTGTGACAGTAGAAGGGTACAGGGTGGTGTGGCTGCTTAGCTTCAGCAGTGTGACAGTAGAAGGGTACAGGGTGGTGTGGCTGCTTAGCTTCAGCAGTGTGACAGTAGAAGGGTACAGGGTGGTATGGCTGCTTAGCTTCAGCAGTGTGACAGTAGAAGGGTACAGGGTGGTATAGCTGCTTAGCTTCAGCAGTGTGACAGTAGAAGGGTACAGGGTGGTATAGCTGCTTAGCTTCAGCAGTGTGACAGTAGAAGGGTACAGGGTGGTATAGCTGCTTAGCTTCAGCAGTGTGACAGTAGAAGGGTACAGGGTGGTGTGGATGCTCAGCTTCAGCAGTGTGACAGTAGAAGGGTACAGGGTGGTATGGATGCTTAGCTTCAGCAGTGTGACAGTAGAAGGGTACAGGGTGGTGTGGATGCTCAGCTTCAGCAGTGTGACAGTAGAAGGGTACAGGGTGGTGTGGCTGCTTAGCTTCAGCAGTGTGACAGTAGAAGGGTACAGGGTGGTGTGGCTGCTTAGCTTCAGCAGTGTGACAGTAGAAGGGTACAGGGTGGTGTGGCTGCTTAGCTTCAGCAGTGTGACAGTAGAAGGGTACAGGGTGGTGTAGCTGCTTAGCTTCAGCAGTGTGACAGTAGAAGGGTACAGGGTGGTGTGGCTGCTTAGCTTCAGCAGTGTGACAGTAGAAGGGTACAGGGTGGTATGGCTGCTTAGCTTCAGCAGTGTGACAGTAGAAGGGTACAGGGTGGTGTGGCTGCTTAGCTTCAGCAGTGTGACAGTAGAAGGGTACAGGGTGGTATAGCTGCTTAGCTTCAGCAGTGTGACAGTAGAAGGGTACAGGGTGGTATAGCTGCTTAGCTTCAGCAGTGTGACAGTAGAAGGGTACAGGGTGGTGTGGCTGCTTAGCTTCAGCAGTGTGACAGTAGAAGGGTACAGGGTGGTGTGGCTGCTTAGCTTCAGCAGTGTGACAGTAGAAGGGTACAGGGTGGTGTGGCTGCTTAGCTTCAGCAGTGTGACAGTAGAAGGGTACAGGGTGGTGTGGCTGCTTAGCTTCAGCAGTGTGACAGTAGAAGGGTACAGGGTGGTGTGGCTGCTTAGCTTCAGCAGTGTGACAGTAGAAGGGTACAGGGTGGTGTGGCTGCTTAGCTTCAGCAGTGTGACAGTAGAAGGGTACAGGGTGGTGTGGATGCTTAGCTTCAGCAGTGTGACAGTAGAAGGGTACAGGGTGGTGTGGATGCTTAGCTTCAGCAGTGTGACAGTAGAAGGGTACAGGGTGGTATGGCTGTTTAGCTTCAGCAGTGTGACAGTAGAAGGGTACAGGGTGGTATGGCTGCTTAGCTTCAGCAGTGTGACAGTAGAAGGGTACAGGGTGGTGTGGCTGCTTAGCTTCAGCAGTGTGACAGTAGAAGGGTACAGGGTGGTGTGGCTGCTTAGCTTCAGCAGTGTGACAGTAGAAGGGTACAGGGTGGTATGGCTGCTTAGCTTCAGCAGTGTGACAGTAGAAGGGTACAGGGTGGTGTGGATGCTTAGCTTCAGCAGTGTGACAGTAGAAGGGTACAGGGTGGTGTGGATGCTTAGCTTCAGCAGTGTGACAGTAGAAGGGTACAGGGTGGTATGGCTGTTTAGCTTCAGCAGTGAGACAGTAGAAGGGTACAGGGTGGTATAGCTGCTTAGCTTCAGCAGTGTGACAGTAGAAGGGTACAGGGTGGTATAGCTGCTTAGCTTCAGCAGTGTGACAGTCGAAGGGCACAGGGTGGTATAGCTGCTTAGCTTCAGCAGTGTGACAGTAGAAGGGTACAGGGTGGTGTGGATGCTCAGCTTCAGCAGTGTGACAGTAGAAGGGTACAGGGTGGTGTGGATGCTCAGCTTCAGCAGTGTGACAGTAGAAGGGTACAGGGTGGTATGGCTACTTCAGCAGTTTGGAATGAGAGGTGTTCAGGGTGTAATTGCTGCTGTCCATAGTCAGGACACTGGTCCGAAAGTCCTGCTTCTGGACATGAGGGCAGAAAAGATGAACAGACTCACTAACATTCAGCAGCTGGGCTACAGCAGTGGGCACAAAGGAAACACACAACATGAGAATCTGTTTAAATATTTCTTGATTCTGCATCATTTTTATGGTGAATCTTATGAAGTGTGACAGTATGTATGGGAGCTCTTCTCAGGTTCACATTGGTTAAGCATAATATCTGTTTTAAATATATCCATATCAATACTAATATGCATGCAGTGAGTATCCAAAGCAGTCGTGTCACATATAAACACTGTTGGTCTTTCATTCATCCAAGCTGACCCACTACCTTAGTAGGATTAGATGTACACATTATATAGTCTTTTATCATTATTATTGTCTTGCTGTGTTTGATTACTTCTCTTCCTGTGTTTTGACACAAAGCATCAAAAGCATTACAATTACACAAACTAAAACGGTTTGGTTATACAGGTGAGAGACTGTCTGGTTTCGAAATAAAGACTATCAGGCAACATAATTTGAGATTGATAAATGCAAGGAACAGAAAGACAGAGGGACAAACAGACGTACAGTGAACGTATCAAAAGCCTGTGGTTTAATCCTCAGACATATGAGTAAATCTCACCAGAAACTTGTGAGGGTAAAAGCAGAAGTCCTTGCTGGCATGTGAGCCATATCCACCAAGCCTGAAAGATGTAGAATGGCTAAAATGAAAGAATGTCTTTGAACATCATTCATAAGCAAAATGCATTCAGCTGAATACCCCAAAACTTTAGACCAAAGCATGTCTGACTGCCTCTCCATGCAGCTCAAAATGTAGACAGCCTGAAAGAAGACAACTTAAAGTTAAAAAAGCATGATGGTAGAACTTAGACATAAACCACAGCTGGTCTAAGTTCATAAACATGCCTAGTCTACTTCTCAGACAGTAATAAACACATACAAGACTCATGATTACAAATGCTACACTAAAATGAGAGCACATTAAGACAAAATCCAAAAATTATATATATATAAAACATACCCATTTATGTTATTGTATTCACATAAAAGATGATAATTATTTTTTTCTTTAAATATTATTCCTTATTTCTCAAATAACAAATGCAAGTTTTATCATCAAAGTTATGAATATTAAGAATATGTAATGACAATAATGAGGTTCATGTTTTGTATTCAGGTTTAACAACATGTTCAAAATGCTTAGAATTTAATATGGTTAAGTGATCACAGACAAAACTTGCCTCTTTTTTTCTCAAAGCATAATTAAAAGGGCCTTGTTTATAATGAGGTAGTTTTCATGAGCTTGTAATCTCCCCAATGTAACGAACTTGGTGAAAGCCTGGAGAGAGGAAACAATGGCTCCTACTGCTCGGTGTGAAGTCTCGGGGTTGGAAAGATACGCTTGCTCAAGCGCAAAGCTACATCTCCCCACAGAGAGTTCTCTGAGAGAGAATAAATGAAACGGTTGAAATATTAAATTGTCGATTTCGGGTGCTTCCCAACAGTTGCAACTCAAAAGGAGCACAGCTGACAACGGGTTGCATGAAGATTTATGTTGCAAATATTTTCCTGTCTATCAGTGCAGTGTGTTTAAGAGAGGAGAGGGAGTTTAGCATGTACGTACTGCAGAAGCTTTCCCACATAACTTTTCAATGCTGTAAGAATGTTTGTTACACCTGCTGATGGTACATAAAGATGAATATTGTTCTGTTAAAACTTAAAAATGGCACTTTTTTAAAATGTGAAATATCTTCTGTGCTTGTTGAGATAGTTGAAATGTATTGATCTTCTTTTATTCCTTTTTGTGTCCCACATGCACCCATGGAAGGAGCCTGCACAGTCTACCCAGTGATTATTTCACACCCTACAGGCCATACGCGGTACTGCAAGAGGGAGCCAGAAATTGTTGTATGTCCTATGGACCACCAAAATATGAGAGATTGCCAGAGACAATTTGACATGTTACAGGCCATATACAGTTATACAGGAGAAAGAGTGACTACCTGTCACCCAACAGGCCAGACACAGTACTTCAGGAGAGAACTGGTGAATGTGTTATGCCCCACAGACCACACACAGTACTACAGGAGAGAACTGGTGAATGTGTTATGCCCCACAGACCACACACAGTACTACAGGAGAGAACTGGTGAATGTGTTATGCCCCACAGACCACACACAGTACTACAGGAGAGAACTGGTGAATGTGTTATGCCCCACAGACCACACACAGTACTACAGGAGAGAACTGGTGAATGTGTTATGCCCCACAGACCACACACAGTACTACAGGAGAGAGGCAGTGACCATGTTGCACCCAACAGGCCACAGACAGTATTACAGGTGCAAGGCAGTGACTGTGTTGTACTGTAGAGAATACAGAGTAGTGCAGGAGGGCTTGCACTTAATTTAAAAGAGGCATGTCTCACACTGATGACAGCGACAGTCTGAGTTTGTGCCTGGAGCATAACCTGGGAACTTAATGCAGCAGTCACTCTTTTCCCAGATTACATTGCATTACATTACATACGGCAGATACTGCCATCCAGAATGAGTTACAATACAAGAAAACTCATTCACGTCCCACTTAGTCTTTCATATGCTGTTAATGAATGCATATTTGTTTTGTCATTCATGAATGCCCTCTATATCTGCCATCATTGCTGAAGCCCTTTTCCTCAATCACATTGCACTGCCAGGTGCAGTTGCTTGTTTGCCTCAACTACTATGTAGGAAAAGTGCTTCACTTACTTCTTTGGCAATTTACTAATACCATACATAGACGTTTACCCTTCCTTTATCCTTCACTTACAATTTAATTTGACATCTATTATAAAGTATTAATTTATTCATTTCCTTTTAATCATACAAAATGTATTCAAAGCTGTTACTTTTATATTAAAAGGTCTAAAGACAACTGCTGAGAAAACACATTTACATTTTTGTCATTTTTTAATTGGATTTGCCAACTACATTTGAATGCATTATAAAGGAATGGATGGTATTCTCTACATGCTGCATAGGCCAAGATTTGTGAAATGCTTGCAGTGCACTGCTGTGTGTTTGTGGGAATGAAAACTGAGGCCACGGCAATAATTTCATGAGTTGTCTGTGATCATTATCCATTTGAACACAGATTTTATTAAAGACAGTGTTTAAAAAGCGCTCTTTCACTTATCTTGCTACTTCTGTCAAAGTATCTCAGCTAACAATTGGTAAGTGAACGTTCATTTTCAGCAGCCTTGGGGAATTCGTTTAAAAGACTGGGACGCACTCAATATTCAGTGCGGTTCAATTAAACCTTATTTAATAATGCAGGAAGTTTTATGAGAATGCCTTATAAAAACGTCCTTGATAAACAATACAGACCATTTGCCAGGCTTGTAAAACGTCTTGGAATTTATGTGATCACCTGTGTGCAACAGTTTGATCTGAATCCCCTTCACACCCCAAAATCAGTGAAATGCCATGAGGAGCAGAGACCCTGAGTCTGAACTGCTTTAGTGAATATGCATTTGGAACGGAGGATACAGTATATACAAAATAATTATGCTCAGTGTCTGTCACTCTGCACAAAGGCATCTGCTAAATGCCATATTTAATACAACAACAAATTTAGCACTCGCATCATAACTGATATGTACAGAATTGATTTAATAAATGAATAATTTTAAGTCAATCAAGTCCACAACACTTATTAAATAATACAAATACCATCTGCAATGAGATATTGAGCAGTTTCTCTTTTCCAGCACAACTTCAACTTCTACACATTATCCATGAATGAAAGATACCCATACATTTTATACAGCTGGTTATTTACTGAAGCAGTTAAGATGAAGTATATATTGTTTAAGAGGACAATCGGATTGAACTGCCTGGGGAACCAGACACCCCATTATACAGTGTTGCTATTTCCCTACTGAGCAGCAGTGTTCTTCTTCCTCACTGATGAGGGTTCTGAATGGAAGGGAAGGTTAGGCTGTTCCAGGTTTGATCTGTTCCTGTCCTTGTTTCACTCGGCCTGTGGCCTCTCCACTTGCTCACAGACAGACACAATGTTTGAAGTGTTCATCCCGAAGGAAGGGGACCAGAGATGCGCTGACACACTGATCAAAAGAAAGACCCCGATATCCTGAGAGAAGCCAGCTATGGTTCAGTTCCTTTATCAACCCCTTCACAACCAAATCTAGACCTCCAGTCAGAAATCACAGCACCAAGACGGAAAACAGAACGGGGCTGTGCACACGCTTATGTGCATAAGATGCCATGCGTACATAGCATTTTTGCTAGCTACCATGCTAACCAAGTTTTTAAGGCAGATTGACATATATACCACATTCTATTTACATGTCTGTATGTAAATACTTCCGCATGAAACAAGAGAACGATTTTTTAAAACATTTCACCCAGGCAAGCATGTAATAATTGTAGGCGTAATAATTGGAAGAGAACAGATATTTTGATAATGATTAAATCTGTATAAAGGTTTGTGTGTGCGTGTGTGTATGTGTGTGTGTGTGGGGGGGGGGGGGGGGGGGGGGGATATTGAAGAGGAAAATAGGGACCCTATCCTATTCAATGTAAATACACTATCAGCCTTCTTTCATCCTAAACAGTTATTACCATATTTAAACTGTAAAAGCACCCATCCTTGGGTGGAGAGTGTTTTGTTTTAACTGATTGCAGCAATCAAGCATTTCACCTGGGCGTTCACATTCATCTTTTATTTCCTTTGAATATGCCTTTCTCTGGCAGAAGCGGTGGGGAAGCTTGCAGAAATGAATGAGGAACTGGATGAAGGGAACACTAACAATGAGGTTCAGAGAGTGGCAGGGAGTTAGACAAGAGGAAATTATGTCAGGAAGGAAAGTGCGTTTGACATAAAGCTGCAGATGTAGCCAGTGAATGCGTGTGTGTGTGTGTGTGTGTGTGTGTAGTGAATACACAGTCAAAGCATTCAAAGGATTTTTTTGTGTTAACTACATAAGACGCATACTGTTTAGAGCTAGGCTTTCAGATCATTGTAGCTTTGTCATTCACCTACAGTCTACAGCTTTGTGTGCTGCATAATTGGGGACCAAGCAGTGAGGCTGCATACGCACCAACTGGGTCTCTACCTTTTCTTATGATTATTATGCATGATCATCTTTTTCTTCTGCCATTGAAGTCTATGGAAGCCCCAAAAAACCATATTGTAAAAAGCTGTGAAATTTGGCCCACTGATTGGAGACAATTTTAGGTTGACAGTAGTTGTCATGTCAACCTAATTGATACGGCTGCCAAACTGGATTTTATCGAAGGGTGTAAAATCAGACCACAAAGTTTGCCCAGTGTTCACCAAATTTGGCACAGATGATCTTCAGACCAAGCCTCACAAAAGTTATCATATTTCAGATTTTTGGTTTTCAAAGCTGTTTGTCTCCTGCCAATTGAAATCAGTGGTGAAGCCGCCAAACAGGAAGGAAAGTCATATCTCAGCAGTGCTTTAATATATTGATATCAACCTTGTTACGTGGACTAGACACCCCTTATTGAGGGTGTGCAAAAATTTGGTGACATTTGACCTCTGGGGGGGGGCAAAAACACATTCTCACTAATAACTGTTGATGTGTTTGCCTTATAAAAGTGATTCATATGTGTGGAGATCCCAAGGCCTGCCATCAATTAGGCTGACATGACAACCTGCCGCCAAATTGGCCAAATCAAAGGCATACAACACACATGGGGTAATATCTCAGTTACACCCAGTCTTCGGTCAGCTTGCTCAGATCAAGTTGCCATGGCGACTCTGCCCTGCTAGACTGCTTGGCCCTTCATCGCTGCTTGCATATATTTTTTTTTGTTTGTTTTATTTTGTCCAATACTTATTCGCCTAATTCGAGTCACTGATCGGTTAAAAAGCCCATCCACTTTGTGTTCTGAAGCTTAAATCTGGATGCCTGAACCTGTACACCGCCAAGGTCTAGTGCATGACCTGGCAGGCGGCTCCATGCATTAATGCTTTTCTATGAAAAACAACAATATTCTGCTAACAATAGTCCAGCTGTTTTGTAATTACATTTGTCATTGTTTTCCATTAATCAATCACAATCAAAATAGGACATTTACATGAAATAAGACATATGAATTAAATATATGTACATTTTCAGCCATGTTAATAAAGATGTTAAATGTTAATAACTTCCCTGAGTCCTAAAATTGGGCAAAATTTTACCCGTGTGTGTATGTGCAGCATGCATGCATGTGTGTGTATGTATGTATGTATGTGGGCTTGCCCCATGCTTTTCTTTCCCTGGATGGTCCATGACACTTGTTATGTTGATAGTCTGACATTTATAGAAATTTATTAAATATGACATGAGAAAAGAAAGCTGAAAGCAGTATTTCTAGACAGCAGAAAGGAAACAGGGAGTATTAGAAACCTTGTGATTTTGTCAAAAGAAATGTGTCATAATCATTCCTTATGCATTCATAACAGATCAAATCAGACAAGTTATGAAACACAGATTGCTTCCTTTCCATTTATAACTCAAACCAAAGCTCTCTCTCACTCTCTCTCTTGATTTCTCCCTCTCTCTCACACACACACTCGCACACATGCACACATGCACACACACATATGCATACACACGCACTCACACAAATGCACACGCACAAGCGCACACACACACATGCATTCGCACACACACACACACACACACACACACATTTTGAAATATTTGAAAAATGGCTACATTAATGGCAGCTGCATTTGTACATAGTGTACATCACAGAGTTGGAAACCTGTATGATGTTAGAAGCTAGAACACAGAACTTTATCTTTGTAGTGAGACTTTGAAAACCAGTTCAAACGGGGTCCCTCTTCACACTTCTGCTTCCGCTTCAGAAAGCAAGCCAACAGCATCACACCAGAAGAGCCCAAACCAAAGGAAACCCAGAAGATTCTAAAATAGATTTTTTATTTTCCCAATTCAGGCCATGCTAGCAGAAAGGGGGTTGTTGGTTGCTGTATAAAGCTTTGTGAAATTGGGAACTGCCAATTTGCCTTTTTGTATTAATTTATTATTATTTTGTGTTAGCCTCCTGATGGGTAGACCAATTTTAGTTAAAGCAGCATGTGTCCATGTATATCCATGCATATGTTTACGTTAAGCCTGTTTTAACTATTATACTTTGTAACACAGAAGCATGAAACACACTTTCACACACAAACGCATGCACACTGTGACATGCATACATACATACATACATACACACAAACATACATACATACATACACACACACACACACACACACACACACATTCAAACATTATTACTATTGTTGCTGTTGTTTATGTGCATTTATATGAATGTATGTCACATTGTTCTGCAATTGTTGTTATGAAGATCTTAATGCTCCTTGCCATGCTTTGGCAAAACAAATGTAAATTTAATGTTCTGTTCATGCCAATTAAACACTTTTTGAGTTTGTATTTGAATCATCACCGATAGCGAGGCCATTTTATGACCACAAAATTGAAGCATACTTCAAAATGTCTTTAAAAATAAAGTTATCATAAATTAAGTTTTTAAGATTCATGCAAGGGCCACCCCGACCCCCGTGCTAATTACACGGTAGTCAGGTCCGCATATGTGCGTGTCACCTCCACTCAAACTCACAAGTCGCTTTTCATCAGTCACCTCGTGGGTGGTGTTCCGTACAGGGCAGACGAGTCCGGCAGCCCTGACAGAGGGAGAGACATGGGGGGGGGGCGAATGGAGAGAGCGTCTCACTCCCTCTTCCCTCTTTCCCTAACACTCAGACTGTTCCCCTCTCTCCTCCTCACCACACTCAAAACCCCATCACCCCTCCCCCCACTATGGCAGGCCAAATAGGGCAGAAGAGTCCAGCAGACCAGACCGAGAGAAAGAGGCCATTTGTCAAGAGAGTCAATCTGAAGAAGCAGCCCCCGCCGCCCCCTTTGCCTCCCTCCTTCCACTCCTTCCACCCCTCTACTGCTTCTCTCTCCCTCCCTCCCTCCCCTCCACTCTCCACCCCTCCCCTGCTCCTCTCTCGTCCTCTCTTTCGCCTGCCACCATCAGTGAGGCAAAGACCTACAAGCGCCCTGACCACTGCGTCAACACGATTCCGGGGGTTTCACACCTCCAGCAATCCCTGGCTCTGCGCAGGGCCGGCCTCCAATGCATCCCTCAGGGAGCACTGGGTGATGAGGCAGAGAGGGATACGGCCGGACAGTCTTAGAGGAACGGCTGATGCAGCAAATCTTCATCCCTCCCCCCCTTTGCCAGGGTAGAAATGCCACTCTACCCTCCCACCCCCCTGCTTTCTCCACCGCCAAATCAGCTACCTCCATTTTCAGCAAACAAAACTGGCGCTCCCAAACTTTAAAGGTCCGCTTCAGGCTTCAGTCATCCGGACACTGTTCAACAATACATCAACTCCAGCGGTTTGATCCAAGTCTGAAAATTGACATGTCAGTGAAAGTATGAGTAATACTTTGGACTGTAAAAAGTCAATTTTCAGACTTCCTCATAAAACAATTTCCCTCATGCTGTAGGGTTTGGTTTTTCATACATTACAGATTTGACATGTCTATCCTGTTCATAAATTTGCTGGGTAAATGAGCAGGATGTTATTTTCCGAAGTTATAGATTGGCAAAGTTCTGTGTGTCCCCGCTCTCTGCATCCATTTCATCCATATTTATCCAGGTGAAATCAAGAAGCAAGATCAGGTGACGTGTTTCTATTAGCCATCCTATTAAAAGGACTCTCTTTAGTTATGGGGCATATCATTCCTGGTCCAGGATGGTATCAGTGTATGCTTGTCCTTGTGTTCACCTGAAATTTCAAAACCAGTTCAGACCCAAGAAACAAGTCAAGGTGACTTGACTGTGTAATAAACTGCTTTATCTGCCCATAAGTGCCAAGTGCCAAGTAACTACATTTCCCAGAATGCATTGTGAGGGCCTTCCAGGACTAAGAATGACGGATAGCTCCACCTCCATCAACACCTTCTTATCATATACCCATTAAGGGTTTCAATGCAGTGGCTATTTAA
The DNA here is from genome assembly GCA_019788955.1 of Albula glossodonta. NCBI lineage: Eukaryota > Metazoa > Chordata > Actinopteri > Albuliformes > Albulidae > Albula > Albula glossodonta. Next base: position 811,769 of record JAFBMS010000076.1, read on the forward strand.
TGTGCTAATGAATTCAATGACATCTGCTACCATCGTACTCTACAATGTATCTCACTCCGGGAAGATTTTTGTAAAATGCAAAAGTTTCATAAGAGAGAGGGAACCAGATGAAGCTTATTTTAATAGCAAAGGCCGAAATGTCATTCATGAAATATACATATATGCATTTAAGCACTTGAGCAGGCACTCTGTGACTACTGGGGTGAGTAACAGGAAGTGCATATGCAGAGGTTAGGCAAAGAGCAGACATGACGGAGCATCACAGCTAATGATGATGGTCTCTGTCATATACCTGCAACATGACAATAATACTTTACGTCAATACCTGGGGTGGGGGCATTGATTCTATCGACAGTCAATAACCTCAAGTTATTTGCTTATGATTAAGATTTCCTGATTCATACTCTGGTATGACTGGTATAATCAAATACTCAATTGTTGATTTGTAATGTATATATTTCCCTTGTTATTATTGTAAGGAAGTGCCTTTTACCTGTGTCTGAAATGCATGTGAAAATTCTGAAATAAAACGTATGTTTTAGCTCCTGCATCGAACTGCACAGCAGAATGGATGGGGCGGCTCTCTGTTTCTGAATGCCACCCGAACTGTCTAAAAAATCTCACATGCTTATTGAGCTTTCCAAACTTTTGCCCACACTTTGCTGCGGTCGCGCAGTCAGTGTACTAAATGACACGGTGACTCACCTCATCTGTGGGTGGACACTGCACTGGAGGTCAAAGGTCAAAGACTGTGGTTTGCAGCGATAGAGGCCTTAGATAAACAGGTGTTACATAAAAACATTAATTGGCATCTCCTCTTTGGCTTTTTGACTCCGGCTTTGTGTGTTTATCGTCAGCTGAAACGTTTCATCATTCCCGCTCTTCGCCTGAGTTGGATGGAAAAACCTTCTGGGAAAATCAGATTTCTGCATGAAGTGGTGCTTTCTCCCAGTATGGGGCAGTCTTCCCTCTGCACTAAGCAGAAAAAAGAAGAGCGCAGAGACCAAGACACTGTGCCATAGGGGCTACATGTCAAAATTCACTGGGGTCCAGGGTTGGATTTTACTGTGATTCAGTACTTAAGTGATTCATTTAAGTCATTGATTAGCTAGAGCATTTCCACAGCCCAAACTAGCTGCTGAAAGGATACTGGAGGTACTGTGGCCTACTGGAACATGGGTTGAACACTCCTGGTCTAATCTTCCCATCTAATTTTCATATTCAATACTCTTTGTAGTTACTTGCCAGTGAGATGCCCTCTATATTTGATGTAAGTTCATATTAAAGTCCATTTTCACTGGACTTACCTGCTTGTTCTTTTTGTCTAGCCACCGAAGAAGGATCTTTTCAGAATATTTTATTCTCACTTTGTTTGACCCTCATCCTAAGATGTATCCTGTTTTTGTAAGACCCAACTTTTGTATCTTCACATGTGTGCATTTTTTACCTGACACATTGCTCTACAACTCTCTGTTATTTAGATATACCCTTTTCTTCTGTTTTCTTCTGAAGTGTTGTGGGTGGACTGCTGCACTGAGACCAGTTTATACAGGTGTGTGTACAGTCTGCTATTGCCAACGGCCTGGCGATGGACTGCCTTCGATGGAACAGACATTGTCACAGATGGAACGGATGACTTCCTTTTCAGATTGTGGACACTGTTGCACCTGAGCATACCTTTTTATTCATTATTATTTATTTACAGAGCGGCTCTGGACCAGATACATCTGCTCAATATATTTCAAGATTGAGGAAGTGAAAGATGCGAGATGAATGAAAAACTGTAACATTTGTGTCAAAATAACTTTGATAGTTGCAACTGATAAATAGCACTGGAAGATCTGCAGAAAGTAGGGGAACACTATTGTTTTGTGGTGAATAGAAAACAGTGTAAAACGTAAAGTGATTTAAAAAGACAGGAATATTTGCAATATATTAAAAGAACCGATTCAATGCAGTTGCCACCCCCGCCCCCCACCCCATCACCAGTGGTGACACTTCAGAGAAATGTTACACCATCGATGATCGTAATTATTCTCCATCGCAATACATTTTACTCTTTATAAAATGGATGTCCATTTAGCTTTGACCCCTTGCTGTTACCCAGAATAAATCTATATCTGAGTCAATATATCAATTGGATTCCCACTAAGGGCCTCTGAAGAACTTGTTAGTTGACACACACATACACACTCAAACGCTAATGAGCGCTATGGCAACTCAGTGAGATCCCCATGCCTTCAAAACAATGATTTTTCTGTCTCTTTGCTCCAATTGTAAATTCTGTTTCATTGCTACAGAGTGTTGCAGGGAACAAAACCTTGTAGTGCTCGAAACCTCTTCTGACCATTGTTCAGTTATTTATTGTTTGTAGTTTTGTTATACTCAATTTATGATGTATTTTTGTGAAATTTTGGCAGTAGCATTCTCCTTCCACTTTACTTCTGTATGCCTTAGCATCAGTGCTTAAGTTGTGAAATGGCACAAATTTGTGACTTGCAGTATTTTCGCCATCAAGTTATTAAGTACATACTATTATGAGATATTGACTTTAGATATTAAGAGATTGCACATTATTCGTCTTTTGTTCTTCTGATGTTGATGTCAAAAAAGCCAGAGCATTTCCACATGATGCTTAGATAAGTCCTAGAGTGAAAGTTAGGCAGAATGCTTCCCTGCTGTAGAACATGTCAGCAATATGCACTGCTAAGTTTTGTGCATCCAATTTTAGCAGGGAGAATGTTAGCGGAGAATGAACAAAAAAAAAACACCTGTTTCAATATACACTGTGTTTATTACTGTGATACAAATGACCATGGGCGCAGACGGCAGGGTGTTGGGGGGGGGGGGGGTACGTCCCCCCATGTTTCATAGGGACCCCAATTGTATAAGTTTAAAAGATGACACCTCTTGCTCACAGTTTGCTCCCCTTCAAAAAATCTCTCCTGCGCTGCTGGAAATGACCAACTCATATGCAACAACAATCATCCCAAACTTGCACAGGTCTGGAGTCAGTGACAACAAACACATTAAAAAGGAAGAGAAAGCCACTTTATTCACATGGAAATGAGCCAATCGTACAGCAAAGAAAGGGGAAACGCAAAATAGGAGCTGCTTAGGGTGTTTTTATTTAAACTTGTTTAATAAATAATAAAATGTTGCCGATTGTAATTATTACTTTCTTTACCAAAAGAAGTTCGGGATCAGAAGGCTAGGTTCAGAGGTCCCAGTGCCCAGGTCTAGTCCAAACCAGAGAGGTCCCGAACCAGAATCTGACAGGATATACCACAAATTATACCCTGCACAGTTTACATTACGAAAAGGGTCTGTCGGGAAGAAATGTGCGTTCTTGTGTTAAATTTAGATTCTTTTTTTTTTTTTTTCAGCTACCCTCCTTCTCCTCAATGAACCAAACATAAAGTCTTTCCAATTTTCTATCTGCTGCACCATTTAGATCAAACTAATACAGCCTCCTAATTTTCTGCCAAATGCCTGCAACTGAAATCAAACATAATAGATCACCCAATTCTTTCAGCACTTGTTCATTACAGCAAAAAAGGGGGGAGAGGAGCTAATTTTTCACATTTCTGGGGGATGGTGTGCCATTTTGGATGAGACTAACACGTGTGAAATAAATCATTCAGACTTTATTACCATTTGGCTAATGAACTGTGGCTGTTGTAATCAGAAGTAGCTGTCAGAATCTTTCTGAACCCCACGCACGTCTACCGGCTGCTATGAGGAGAGGAACCAACATTAACCGTGGTCGGATTTGCTTACTAAATTAAAATGCAAACTGAGCAATGTGTCTTTAAAAATTCAGAAGAGTGGGGCGATTGAAAAGAGTGGATAGGGTGTTGTGTGGCGGGCCATGTGGCAGATGTTGCCCTCCCAGGCAGTCACAGTCTGCTACTGTATTTCAACATTAGGGCATTGCAGCCTGCTAAATTTGTACCACTCTAGAGGGATAATTTAAAATGCACTCCGTCAGAACATTAGGTTAAGTGTTTTTTTTTTTTTTTTTCAATTTAGCCAGACCTCAG
>JAFBMS010000076.1:818311-843311 GCA_019788955.1 Albula glossodonta
ACACACACACACACTCACACACACATGCACACAATCACATACACACTCACACATATGCATGGACACACACACACAACCACGCACACACACACACACACACATACACACATAGGTAACCTGTTACCTATTCATGAGTTCCATTGAGGTGCAGATTCTGGCCAGGACTGATGCTTATAAAATATTTTATTTATATAAGAATAAACTATATTTTGTATTTTTATTGATTGTGGGGTTTGTAGAAAGAAAACAGTTAGAAATGTATTTTAGCTGCGATTAAATGCAAGCTGCTTGAATTCTCTGTGTTTTAAAATCACATATACAGATTCTAACTGGCCAAACATAAGAGTAGCCATGCACTGTATATCAATAACAGAGTACAGAAAGTATAAGTGATGTGACTCTGTATTTTGTCAGGGGGCAGAGCAGCAAAAAAATATTACACTGAATGTCCATTCTCCAGTAACTCATATTTTCATTGAAATACATTTCCTGACTGATAGCAGTGTGCAACATCATCTGCAAAAATGCATTTCACAATATATAGCTAAAGAAATGTAAGGATGAGTCAACCAGGTCATTAAAAAGCAGTGATATAATGCCTAGCCCTTTTTACTCTGTATGGTTTCATGAAGACAAAACTAGCCAAGCCCAGTTGTGTCCAAGTGTTCCCATCTAAACCTCTGGAGATGTACAGTACATCCACTTTTGTAGCCTTATAACCATTAATACATGGAGTTGCCATCACCACTGCTGGACAGTAGAGAAGTCAGATAAAATTCATACTGCTTGCAAATTTTTAAAAAAAATAATTTTTACTTATTTATTTATTTTTAATTTAGGAGCACTTTAGATTGGGTGCTGCTTAATATGCTTATAAACATATAAGTCTTTTATAATCATTAATAATCTGTTTATTAATCATGACATACATGGTCAGAACATGTTTGTTTGTGAACATTAGTAAATTAGACTGTGTTTTGAGAGAGGTCAATCCTGGTTGCCACTATTGCACATACAACACAAAAAACATGCTGTAATCATATAAGCGATAACAGTAATGAGGTATGATGCAGTTACAGAATCTCTAGGATTAACAAATCAAAAAGTAAATTATAGTGGCAGGATGTTTTAATTGGCACCATGCTGTTGTTAAGATTTGTCTTTGGTTGCTATGTAGTATTACTGGAGAACGCACAATGATAATTAATGTAAGCGTCATATTCTGGTATCCAAATGATTGGCCAGTGAGACAGATACACAAATGCAACAATGAAACACACAGTCACACGTACATACAGTCTCACACAGTCTCACACACACACACACATACACACACACACACACTCACTAAATTACTGAATGGTTTGAATGACTGCAAAAATGTTGTGTTTTTCATTCATTGGTAGACACTGACTAGCAGGAGGGGGTCAGTGTAAAAGGAAGCGTTTTCTCTTGATTTGTTGGGGCAGACTTGGGTGACCCAGCTGTGTTGCCTTTGGCTGTGATGTCCTCATTCTACCCAGCGCTACCCACGCATGAGCACAACCTCATCCAGGGCCAGACCACATATATACACATTCACACAGACAACATCTATTTTTAATCTTTGATTTATTTTTAGTACCCCCAGAGGAGGATGAACGGTAGCCACTAGATGTCCCACCTCTTTGTAAACAACAGTCATGGTGGTCGGGTCATTTCATTATTTTTAATTTCATCTTGACATCTTGCTCTAGCCAACCAATACCTCAGAACAGTTTTTTTTTTGCTGAGAAATTCCACTTCCATATCTTCAGTTGCCAAATGTGTCTTGAATTATAATAGTAAGATCCAATTGCTGCACTGGAGTTTATGATGTCACAAAACCTGCTGTGTAAACTATCTTTTAAATAATGTGTCACTTTGCTTTCCCTACAAAATGATACACAATACCAGCTGAGTATACTCATGTTGGTATACTTCCTCATGGTAAACGAGAACCTCAGCAAACACCAGACAGCCAATATTAAGGCTGAATGGCAGAGCCTTATGCCATTTTTTGCCAGTTATGCAGGGCCTACAATGGTATGCCTACACGAACAGCATATCTCTGTAGAGTGTGTAGCAGATGCTCAGAGCTAGCCTGCATGCAAACTTCCTGCAGGTCTTTTTTTTTTTTTCTTTTCCTCTTCAGGTGGCCGGGTTTGGCAGGGAAAGCGGTGTATCCACAGGAAAACAAGTGTGCTGCAGTCCAGCGGCGGTAATTTACCGTTCGTTTGATCAGGTCATCTGCTGCCCTCGGCGATCAGACGCAAACACGGCTCCCGCTGCCAACTTCAAACCGATCGGCCGCTCCCTCCAAAACTGCTGCGGTTCCCAGATGCAGCCCTGGAGGTCAGCAGGGAGTTTTTTTTTTATTTATTTATTTTATTTCATTTTTTTAAAATCCTCTAGCATTTAGTATTCCTTTTTTCTGTCTTAACAAGTTAGATTTAAACAGGATCCCTGTTGAATACTAATGAGGGTTTGGCATCACTTGATGGCAATCCAGTTGATGGATCTGAGAAAACATGTTACTGTGAGCGCATATATTCATTTATTGTATTATTTGCTTGTTTATTTGTTTATTTGTTTTGTTGGAGTTACATTGGAATCTATGCATTTCCATTGCACTGTAAAGCCTGGGCTACAGAAAGGATAGCATGGTGAAATAGATTAGCACCACAGTATTAAGTTACAGCAATCTGAATTTCCCCAGAGTGGGGGAGTCATTCCATAGAGGAAAGTAAGTGCAGTTTTACTGAAATTAAGAGGTATTAGAGCAGCTAAGTAAAGAGAGGATCTAATTGCTTCAATTCAATAGTCCTCATCCATGCCCCGAAAAGCAATGTACTACAGGAATAGAAACGATTATCCAGCTCTTGCTTTTCTAGAATCTAGTACCATTTCAGGACATTATGAAAACAATCATCAAGTACAGGGTCTGTGCTGCAAATAGTTTGGATGAATGCCTATACTATTTCACTAGCCTTTTGCATTAACATCAAACACACACACACACACACACACACACACACATAGGAACACATCCTCATTTATATAATGGAAGCAGTCAAATCGCACACACACAGACACACACACACAGACACACACACACACACACACACACACACACACAATAACAAGCAATCCTGTATTAAGGGTAGTATTCCATTAACAGCTTAATCAGCTGTGATTAATTAAAAACAGAAGAAGAAAATTGCCTATACAGTGAAATTGTGTTCTTTCAGTGCCAGGGTTGTGCAACATGACAGTAAATTATTTCCTGCTGGCCAGAAGCCAGAAGGAGGATTTTTCCTTCTTTTTTTTTTTTTTTTTCAATCAATATATTCATTGCAACCTATGATACCCATTCATATACCCCCTCTCTACAAGACTGGCTGAAGAGCAAAAGTGAGTGTTACAGCATTAGGAAAATCCAGAAACATTAAATCAAAATGGTGAATTACATGTCTATTCAGATTACCGGTTTCAGCAGGGCGTCCACAAAAATTCCAAAATTACCAAAATTGATAATAAATTCCATGCTTGTTATAGGTTCATGTCTACCCCTTCAGTGAACATGAAGTTATTATTCACGATGCGTTGCAGTTCACTGAAGGACATTTTTTGTGCCTTTCAGCATATACAAGATGATGCCTGATACCTCTCCTCTTCCACTTCAGCTTCCAGAACTTGGCAAATGTAGCTTACAACTTATGAAATAGAAAGAGTATGTGCGTGGAAACCATTTGGATGGATCAATAGCCCCTCAGATAAGTTGCAGCTTTTTTTAATGAAAAAATGAAGGCCAAGATTCAATAAACTTTCGTCCTTAACTTTTACTCTCAATTGTAGTCTTTCTCAACAGAAAGCAGTTTGCACAGTTAATTGTAGTGATTTCTGGACTTGCCATACTGTGAGGTTAAGGCAAAAATGAACACTTACAGTTCATTGTGAAGTTAAGGAAAGACATTGATTGAATCTTGGATGAAGTATAAATTTAATGGAGTCAAAGACCTCAGAGAAACACAATAAGTCGCTGCCACCTTCCAGACTTTATAAGAGTTCATGTGAGTTTTATTCATCCACAGACTGAAGGCATCTACAGTGCCTCTCTCCACTGTGGAGACACATAGAGACTCACATAGCCCTTACCTGAGGAAGCCCATAGCAGCAGGCTGGAGACTAGGGATGGCAAAATGCATACTGGGTAGGCCAAAATAGCTTCCCCCAATAGCTAAGGTGGGTACAGGCTATTTCCTGATGTTTGTATTGAACGAGGTAGCATTGCCTTGGTTAGTTATGTATCTGTTTATTTATGTATTTATTTATTTATTTATTTTCATTACATGCACTGTTCTATCGTATCCCTCTGGTAAACACTGAGATATCTTTATCCCTCATTGTGTGCTCTTAGACACAACATGCTCTCTGGGGAGAGATATAACATTAACTAATAATTGGCAAAAATATGGTCGAGGCTATCCTGAGATTGAAAGATAGGATTCCTTTGCCTGGGAGGAATTGTGTTTAGATTACATAAAATCAGTGTGTGTGATAACTCTACCTGGGGGCAGACAGGGGATTATAATTACAGTGAAAGAAAATCCTTGCATGTATTCCTTTTCTTAAACACTGTGGCATTTTGCAGTCTTTTAGCCAGAAGCATCACCTCTTGGTTTGCTAATGGTCTGCCACCTGGACCAGTGGACTTGTTATTTATTTTTTTTTTTCTAACCTGGTCACATGGTGTTGCACAGACTGCTGGGAGGGTTGTGATTGGTGATTGGTGTTGATACTGTGAGGTGTTGATGGATGGGCTCAGTCACACTGTTTCTAATTATGGTTCCATCTGAAAGCACTCCCTCCCTCAGGCAATGATGGACACACACCAAGTGTGATTGTGCAGGTGATGGGTGGCGCCACCTAGGGTTCAGAATGGGAATTGAATGAAATTTTGGCCCAGGTCAGAACCACAGCGCATGCAGAATCTGCATCCATAGAGGTCGTTTGAACCATTTAACTTGTACATTATATGTAGCCACTGATAGCATAACACTCAGATGTACACAGTTATATTTTTCCTTTTCAAATTCTGTTCATTTATACGGCTGTATACATACTGAAGCATTTCAGGTTATGCACCCTGCTCAAGGGTGAAACTGTCTTGTTCCATCTGGGAATTGAACTTGCAGCTTCAAAGTAACATGACTAGTTTCTTTCTGTCCCTTCTAATATTGTATTGTATAGTATTGTATTGTATTCATTCATTCATTCATTCATTCATTCATTCATTCATTCATTCATGGTCATTCATTCATTCCTTCATTCATGTATTTATTTATTTATCCATCATCCATCCATCCATCCATCCATCGATTCATACAGTTGTGTAATTAATAAAGACTCTGGACAGTTCTCAATTGAAGGTGTTTTTCTGCGGTTTGTTGTTCATAATGAGAATGCTTTTTTTCTGGTGCTGGGTGGTGGCACATTCTGTGCTCCACTGTGTCTCCAGAGCTGGTGTCAGCGAACTCTATCTCACCTTACAGAGTCATATCCTAAACACGGAACATCGCAATAACAGACTGCACCGAGTGATGAGGTTTCATTCAGTCCATTTAAAACATAACAATATAATACATCACTGGTGCCATAAAACACAGTAACGGCCACGTTACTTTCATGGTATGTCTTATGTTATTGATTCAAGTATCTTTTTTGCTCATCAGTATTCATTGTGGTATATTTCATGCAGAGGTAATTTGAGTCGTGTTACTGCATTTGTCTCAAATACCAAGCATCCTGTCTGAAACAGAAATGAAGATGAACACAATTAAATTGTTGATGATGGAAAAAAATACATTAAAAAAAAAAAAAAACATTATTTCGTCATGCACTACCAAGAGATCTATCAAAACGAAATCACTTCAAATGTATGCATATTGCACAGGCTGTGACTGTACTGGCATTATGAAACCTAGGAGTGTTTATAAGTCAGTGCTGTGCTGAAACACAATTTAACAGAGCATGGCTGTGGGAGCTTCCACTATCCCTCTGCATGGCATCATCATCAATAAGCAAACGATGCCGTAATAAGAATAAGCTGAGTTGGGATTACTATATTCCATCTTTATTTACAAGGCACATCGCCTTATTAATAACTAAAAAATATATTGGAAGGAATATAGCCAGGTAATAAAAAAAAACGCCATCACCAATGAGGTTGTTTATTTCCATAAAATACACCTTCAGAGCTAGACGGTGCTTAAAATACAAAGCTGTTATACTTTTTTTTGTCTTTAAAGCATACAAATACTGATACACAATAGAAGATAAATATTAAGGATAGCACATGGATAGTACAATGTTTAAGGTAAGAGCACACAATACAAGGCATCATTGAATAATATTATGCAGATTGGGAGGATTAGAAGGTAAGTTAAAACTAATGATGTATTGAGAAACAATGGCTCAAGAAAGGACACGTGTTTGCGTTTGTTCTCTTCTTTATTTGTGCGTAAATGAATGTTACTTTGTGTTCAGTTTTATCTTCTCCATCCCTGGCCTGAAGGTCGAAATACATCTTTTTTTCTTCTTCTCCATATTTTAAATGAGGTGTTTCACAGCCTTTTCTGGACGTATTGTGGCTGACAGACAGAGACGATGGGTGCAGGTGGGTAGAGAGAGGTTTCTGCAGGTAAAAGCAGCCCACAGCGGACAGGCTATCAGGGCAGAGCCTGCTGATCCCCAGCCACTCTGACCCTCCTCACAGAAGTCACATCAGGTTCAGATCAAGAGTGCAGGCCAGACTGCCATGTGAACATAACAGTAATCCCAAGTAAGTAAGAGAGAGAAATCTGTTTAGCAAAGCAAGGCCAAATCGAAAGTGACAGGGCTTTCTGGATATTGCATCCGCTGTGGCCTGACAGGGCTCTTGGAAAAAAAAAAATTAATAAAAAAAGAGGAGGTCTTTTGCAGACTTTGGGAATGTTAGAAGGTGAGGGTTGGCCAAGAGGCTGTCTGTGTGAGATGTATGGCTAACTTATGTCTTTGTTGTATCTGTGTGTGTGTGTGTGTGTGTGTGTGTGTGTGTGTGTGTTGGGGGACAGGGCAACTGCTTTTTTCCCCCATGAAATTCCCTTAAAATATACACTGTGGAGCTCAAGCTTGATACTACTACAGAAATTCATAAAAAAACAAACAAACAAAAAGAAAATGAAAATTGAATTAACAGTGCCCTTTCTTCCCATGATTAATAGGTAAATAAAATATCTCTGCATATCTATCGCTTTACTTTCCCATTGTTGTGAAATGTTTTACCAATAATTCTTCATAATAAAGAAACATTACTGTTGGTACAAGCTCCACTGCGGCAGCAATCAATGAATGTGGGCAGTTTAAACTGCTTGGAGAGATGCAGAACTGAATATTAACTAGCAGACTAATGTAATGTAGAATGCCATGTGATTCACATAGGGTCATCACTCTTTAACTTCTTATGTGGTCATTTCATGTCAAACATAACTTCAGTCAAATGAAAGGCAAGGTTTTAGATTGGAAATGGTTAAGTCACATTTTACCACTCTCCAAAAGCAAACTGTTAAACACAAATGTAGACGTGCAAGATGTACTCAGTGTCAGGGTGCCCCTGGAGTCGAAATTAAGTTTGATAAAAGAAATTCATTCACTATGATGAAACTCCAGAGAAATTCTACTCACATAAATATTTTATTACAATTGCATAACTGAACATACATTGAATATAAGCTACATTACTTGTGAATGTTTGTCTGTATGCATGTGTCTCTGTGTATGTGTGTGTATTTGTATGAGACAGAGAGAGAGAGAGAGAGATAAAGAGTAGAGACAGACCCTAACCAAATACAGCCTGGCCATTGAAACAAGAAGACAAAAGCAACCCTGGCCTCAAAGAGGAGAGTACATGTCATCTCTGTGAGACAGGTGAGGCTGAGACAGGGGTACACTTCCTCCTATACTGCAGAAATTACTCAAAAATTGCCAAAGACTGAAATTTTTAAAAGAATATATCCAAATTTTGAAATTACCAATCTTACTGGGTGAAGGACACACAGCATCCCTGGCTGCTCTATATGTAGCAACCTGTCACAAGTGCAGGGATATAATCAAAGTATAAATTTAGTTAATAGTCTTTCATTTTATTCACTCGTGTGTTCCTTTTTCTGTTATTATTCATTGTGTTAATGGTACTGTTTGCTTTGGCAACACAGCCCATGTCATGCCAATAAAGCACATTGAATTTGAATATGAAAAACATCAAAAGAGAGAGAGAGAGAGAGAGAGAGAGAGAGAGAGAGAGAGAGAGAGAGAGAGAGAGAGAGAGAGAGCCCATTAGGATGTATTGTTGATCTGCTTTTTAGAAATCTTGGCAACCATCATCAATTCAATATTTGATTCAATTGGAGAGTATTAAAAAAAATAGTCACTAACAATAGAAATGTGCTGTCCTTCCTGTAAAAACGCAAACTTCACTAGAGGCCTGGTGCATTTCCCATTGTCCTCTTCATTCTCACATCGCAGTGGTCCTTGCAGCAGACCGCAAAATCCCTCTCTGCTGGTCCAGTCCTGCCTGATTTCGAGGCCAATGCATCTGGGAGGCCGGTGACCATAATTCCACAATAGAGACGTGTGATGATATTGTTACATCCATGCCTGGGGTTGAAACTGTCTTCTGTGCTGTTATTTTAACTGCCTGCTTAATGATTTAGTAACAAACCTCACAAATGAACGTGGGTCTAGTGATCCATCTTATGGCAGGAGAGGGGGATTATATTGAGTAGGCCTTATCACGGAGTAGCAATTGATTCTGGGAAATTCTGTTACATGAGACCCATATTATATCCCTACTACATGTTACCTGGCTTGCAGTGACTGAATGTAACTGGATTTGTGATCCTGTGCAGGTGTCAAACTGCAAATGTTAGATGCCTGCAGAGTTTTCAGGGTTTTTTAAATGATTTTTCTTCAATCAAACTTGGCTTCTGAAGTGTGTTTCCATGGCATCCTGCAGCAGGTAATGGTGTCAGATGGAGCTGTAATAACAAACAGCACCTGGGAGCAGACAGTTAAGGCTCGCAAACCAGGCGTGTGGACTCCTCAGCTAATCAGTAGCACTAAAGTGCTGAAACACATGAAAAACTATATCAGACAGCATGCTCCCCTAAGACTAGAGTCTGGCATCCCTGGGCGGGAGTGTATGCTGAAAACAAAGCTAAGAGGAAGTGCCATTTTTAAGCGAAGCGCAGCCACCCACCTCCAGAGACAAAATGTTTTTGGGGGTGTGACTCACCAGTCCACACATAGCGGTCTCTGGGGTTTGAGGAGATTAGGAGTGCAGACACATTGAGTAGATCCTGAGGAACCTAAGCCTTAGGAGGGCAAAACACTCATTAGCTCTTCTAATTATACCTTTTACATTGTCACATCAAGACAGGCTTGTTGGTTTGTAGTTTGTTTATTTATTTTTTTTTTTCCTGTCCTTCCTCCTGTGGTAACAGTTAGCCATATAGCAGTATAACAGTGAATAGCCTCCTGTTTTGTCTTCTATTCCTCATCTGCTTGTGAGTAGACACAGGGGAAATAAAACAAACAAATCTGAGAGGACATTCTCAGTGAAAATATCCCAAATTCAGTGACATAACTGGTTGCACATACAGGGCATCAGGAAATTTCCTTACATATAAGTCAGAATTACAGCTGTATTTGCTCTTTGAGGAGAGAGAGAACAAGAGCACGACCAAGAACAGAGATTTGGCAGCAAAGAATGAATTCACTTGTACAGCTTGAAACCAGGTAGCCAGACATAATAAAAGAGTCAGAAAATCGAAAATGAGCTCAAACAATGAAATAATTAGAACAAAAGAACATCACTGATGAAAACAAGATTGTGCCTCCCTGTAGGAATCTCAAGCTTCAAACCAGCTTTGGCGCTCAACCCAGTAAACCTGGGCACTGTCCACCTCGTAATGCCAGAGAGCTGGGTATTTGCATAAATCCGAAGGCAGCTGCCTTTAGCGACAGGCTACAGCCCCAGAAAAGCCTGTGAATTGGGTGAGTGCTGTCCATGGTCCTGAAGTGGCTCTCCTATGTGCAGTAGTGGTGCTGTCCATGGTGCTGAACCTCCTGGGATTCTGGAAGAGAACTGACCAGAGGAGCAGCATGTTGACAGCCCCAGAATTGCAATAGATAAGTCAATATGGAGAGAGTCGCGCATGCTATTTATGCCTATTTACATTTAATAAAACATGAAATGCTATACAAATAATAACTGCATAAATGGATCTAAATACGATTAAAACATTAAAAAATGTAAGGATCATTGATCAAAATGTTTGCATTCATCACAGTCCTGATGCACAAAAATATGTAACTGACACTGGACTTCAGATTGTATCAAATTATGATAGTTGATATACATCAAGTTTGAATCTTTCACTCGCAAACAGTTAGCTCACTAGCTAGCTGGCCATTTGTGTTGTAAGATTCCGGTCTCAGTCTTTTAGCTAGTCATCTCATCATGGCTGCTATGCCAAGGCTTTGCTCTCATCACAGACAGCATATTCGCCTCTGTTATTTGCTTGGGCAACACTTTATTTCAGGTGATACTGTGCAACCTATTAATTGTGCATTACCTACAGGATTATCATTCATGCATTCATCTATTAGCACCCAATAAACAGGTATTAAGCTGTTATTAGATTCCTGCAGCTTGCATTATGGATAAATAAACGTTCTTATATTAATCATAACCCCATTTTTCATCCAGCTTTTTAGAAGAACATTTTTAATGAAGGATAATGCAAGCAAAAGTCAACTCTTTCATTAATATTGTCCACCCAGCTGCAAAGAGAATCCTGCCCATGAAAACATATACTGTGTACACACACGTCTGTGTGTGTGAATGCGTCTGTATGTTGTGTTTGCATGCACATACGTGTGGCTGTTATTGACAGATTGTGTGTTATGTTTTCCCATTGTTATTTCTGTGTCACTATAATTACCAACTAATTCCTCCTGTGGGACTAACATCACTTTTTCTCTGTTCTCTGAGGACCATCGGCTGTAATTCAAATATGTGAATGAATAATGAATGAGTAAATATCAAACGCAATACAAATACTCCAGTATAGATCAAAGTGTGTATCATGTATACAAAGGGAATACAGCTCATGGTATATTTGCCAGTTTGTTTATTGTATATCTTATTGCCAATACTTCTTCGACCCTCTGCACTTGCAAAGTGATGGAGCATGTTTCATTTCTCTGATAAAACAAACCTCTGAGATTTGAAAATAAGTGAATCTGAGAAGTGTTCTGTATCCAAAAAAATAAAAATAAAAAGTAAAAAATCAATCCAGGGCATGGGCAGGCTTAGTCTGTTTCTGCTGCAGCCAGCTGCTCTGAGAGCTCTCTGAACTGCTTCAACAGGTTCCAACAGTGTGGGGCTCTATAATGGTGTTGGGTGAAGAGAGAGAATAATAGAATGTGTGTGTGTGTGTGTGTGTGTGTGTGTGTGTGTGTGTGTGTGTGTGTGTGTGTGTGTGTGTGTGTGTGTGTGTGTGTGTGAGTGTGTGTGTGTAGGTGGATGGGTGGATTCAGGAGTGTGTGTACACTTGTTTGTGTGTGTGTGTGTGTGTGTGTGTGTGTGGATGGGTGGAGTGTGTGTACACTTGTTTGTGCATGTGTGTGTATGTGTGTGTGTGTGTGTGTGTGTGTGTGTGGAAGTGTATTCATGAATGCTGTGTGTGTGTGTGTGTGTGTGTGTGTGTGTGTGTGTGTGTGTGTGTGTGTGTGTGTGTGTGTGTGTGTGTTTGGTGTTTGCACATTTGCAATATATAGGTATGTAGAGTAAGAAAAAAGACTGAGGTGCACACACACACACACACACACACACACACACACACACAGGTTTCCTTTGTTATTTTGTACCAGCCAGCTCACTGGTCAGTATTACGTGTAAACCCCTGGGACAGCAGTAGACCTGAAATGTTTTGAGCTGGAATGTGTGATTCCGTCGAGATCCAAGCATTTTGACACGGACAACGAGAGCTCGGGTCTGTGGAATCGTGCCTTTTCGGTTATCTTCTGAGAAAAAAAAAAAAAAAAAAGTTTGCAATCCGCTGAAGTGTGAAAGACTGAATTTGGAAAAGCCTGGCTCTTACCGCAGTCACACAGAGGAAAGTTTAAGGGAAAATGCATGGTCTGGCACAGATTCACAAACTTCTTCTGAGAGGATGTTGCATTCCTCTGTTTAATGAACACACCTCTTGATGTGTAAAATGGAAAGTGATTGAAAATAACATTTTGTTTTATGACAGCCATGAAAGCAATTATTCATATAAAACATGCACAATGAAGCATTGCTGATAAGACCCTTTTTTTGGAAAAAAAAAAAAAAAAAATCTTAACACTTTAGTGAAAATAAAAATGAAGCAGGTTTTATAAAAATAAAAAAAAGAAACGAAAGTCCCCAGCTCCTTGGTGGTTAACATATGACTAGTGGACAAAATTCATATATAATTCATTGCACTTAAACTTCTGACTCCATCTGATCAGCAGGTATGAATGGTCCACTGCCTCTTTTTACAATTCTGTAAAAAGTGTGTCTTGAGATGTTCCTAGAAAAGCATTCAGTTTAACCAAACTGTGGCTTATCGTCCATTGTGAGTTAAATACAATAAAGCGACTGGGGGGGGGGGCAAGTTCCAACACTTTTGTCAAACTGTGAGATGCGTATTTAGAAAATTGCTATCATCTGCCACAGATGAAATGCTATCACTTTGGAAGTGTCAGATTGCTGTCTAACTTTGAAAGGCTAATGCTCGATAGGAAGCTTGAAACCAGGCAACTGGATGTCCCCCATGGCTTGCCGTATGTCTTATCATAGCAGCTGGGACATACAGTATCTCTGCATGGTCTGTCTGTGTCTTGCTTTGTGGCAGGGCTACCTGGGAATAGTCTGTCAATATCTCTCGGCTTCTCAAAGTAAGTAAAAATCTGCCCCATCTTGGAATGTCAAAGAATGTTATCTCCTGCTCTACAGCCCTCAGATGCAAGCAGAACAAAGTCACATCATTAGAGTGCATTTTAGCATCTCTCTCACTACCGAATGAAATGCTTTATTGTCATGACATTCTCTCTCTCTCTCGCTCTCTCTCTCTCTCTCTCTCTCTCTCTCCCTCTCTCTCTCATTGAAATGAAATTATCTCAAAGCCCTACCTCCCTTTCAACATTTACAAGCTGGGTTTTATTTTTTTTTTTTTTTGTGAAAGTCTTTCTGTTCAAAAATTAATTTGACTGCTTAAAACATTCTGATGTGTTAAAAAGGGTCAGTTCAGTCTCACTTAAATGAGATCAAATAGTTCTCTATTATAAAAGCTGCCAAGCATAATTGCTCAAAATTTGTCTGATAGCCCCCTAAAGCTAAAAGAAAGTAATACATGGGTAGACAGGTAAAACCCCAGTCAAGCTAGCCTTGCTAAACCCATATAATGTTTAATCATTCTCTATAGTATTTGAAGCAGCATGTAAATGAATACTCCAAGGGTATGTGTATAGGTATGCATATTTATTTTTGGGGATGCATGATTCATGACTCTTTACATTTCCTTTTCATTCATGTATTAATTGTGTTAATTTAGGGTGTATGGCTTGATGATGAGAAGTCTGAAATGTTTGGAACTGATAAAATGAGTATGTGTGTTAACTGAGGGGAGGAGTCGTGGTAACTGTTATAGATATGTGGAATAGAATATACAAAATATGTGGCACTTTGTAAATAAACACCCCAGTTGGGTTGCACTAGTTCTTGTCACTGCAGTTGCCTCACTTTAAAATCCACCACTACGACCATCCACACAAGAGACACATTTCCATAAGGTTTCAAAAGCATCATTCAGTTTAGCCTGGGAAGATCTTTTGAATCCAAGAGGTAAAATATCATCATGTACCTTTCTCATGTGAAACTGCTGAAGATAAGCAGCCACACCACCCTGTACCCTTCTACTGTCACACTGCTGAAGCTAAGCAGCCACACCACCCTGTACCCTTCTACTGTCACACTGCTGAAGCTAAGCAGCCACACCACCCTGTACCCTTCTACTGTCACACTGCTGAAGCTAAGCAGCCACACCACCCTGTACCCTTCTACTGTCACGCTGCTGAAGCTAAGCAGCCACACTACCATGTACCCTTCTACTGTCACACTGCTGAAGCTAAGCAGCCACACCACCCTGTACCCTTCTACTGTCACACTGCTGAAGCTAAGCAGCCACACCACCCTGTACCATGCTCAAGTCAAACTGCTGAAGCTGAAATGGTGTGGAGAGTTTAGATAGGAGACAATCCTTAGGAAAACTATGTTGCTGCTTTAACAGGTACTGTTGGCCCAGAGAGAGGCACACTGTTCCCTCTGGACTAAAACAGAAATCCAAATCCCCAGAACAGAAACTGGGACAGTGCACTGTAGAAGGTGTAATTCTTCATATGAGATGTGAAACTGGGGACCTGAACCTCACAGATCATTAAAAATCCTTTTGAACTTTCTGAAAGAGTAGGGGTCCTAACCCCAGTGTCCCGGTCCAAATCCCAAGCAAACTGCCTCTTTACATCTGGCCAAGCAACTTGCACCCCCTGTGAACTTCTCATTCTCCAGAAAAAAACTGTTATCAGCTCTCCTGACTAATTAAATAAAGGTAAAAAGAAATCATTTCAAAATGAATACAGAGTAACAGAGCATAGCAGTAATTAAGGCAAGGCATGGCTGACCCTAGGAACAGCCCAGCAGCTCAAATGCTCTGGGCTGCATGTGGATCTCCATGGCTCATGGTGACAGAATTCTGACTCCCAAGGTGCCTGACTGGCAGTGAGTCACAGATTAGACAGCAACTGGAGATGGAAATTTCCAGCCTGTCATGTCCTGTTTCACTGAAACGCGTTCCTGTCCCATCTCCTGGAGAATGCTCATTTTCAACTCTGAAAGGGCTGTTTGTTTTTATTTATTATTTTATTTTTCCCCTGTCTCATCATGTCTTCAGTTCAGTTTTGTGACTTCCCTTATCTTGTAGCTGAAGCCCTCAGGCCTCTGTGAGTTACAGAGTGCACTGTTCTCCCCTGTTGCACAGCACTCAACCAATCAATTAAGCTGGATATTTAACAATTACTATTGGCAATTAACTCACCTCACCTGGTGCCTTGGGTCTACTTTTGCTGCTTAAATTAAAATCATAGATAGAAAAGTGAAAAAAAAAGCAATGAGGTTGTCCTTTTCCAAAGGTGAAGACTATAGCCAAAGGGGTGCTATTATTATAAGTAGTAGCAGTAGCAGTCGTGATAATTTTATACTTAAAGTAGAAGTGAAATAATGATAGAATCAAACTTTTTAACTGATCAGTTCTTGTTCTCCAGGACCAGCACTGCTACCACTGCTTTGTCCAGCAGCTGGGTTTAATGTCTTGATTTTCTTACTTCTAGATTTGTGTTTCTGAATAAATGAATCAATAAATAATGAAAGAAAAACTGAGTCTGCAGCATCACATGTTGCATAGCACCCTTTATCATGAATTTTGCTATGCAGACCATGGGATTGTCATCCTTAGACGTGTTCCTCATATCTCTTTTTTCCTATTATCTTACTGAACATACTTTTCAAGCACAACATTCCCAGTGCATCTTGGATAATGCTATCTTGTTTATCAGCGTTCCTGTACACTAGCAGAGAGGGAACTTGGCATGGGTGCCATACTGCAAGCCCATCGTTTGACAATCTTTGCAGGCACTGGGCTGTGACAGGAGTTTGGTGCAGATCCATCGATCTTCAAGCCCTTCGCTGCTTTCCCACATCAGCCATTCCACCAAACCATAAAAGATCGGTGGATCTGAACAAAAGCCTCCAGACTCAGTCCTCACTTACGACTGTAAGACGTCAGTCTGAAGGGAAAGGCTCACGCAAGCTGTGGGTTTAGGTCTGACAGGCACCATTCTGCTGTGCAGTGGGTGAAGTGTTGCATTCAGGTTACTCTGATTCTATACTGTGCAAGAATGGGGGATTACAAACCCTTGTTTATGAATAAAATATCAAAAATGCATTATTATTATTATTATTATTATTATTATTATTATTATTATTATTATTATTGTAGTTGTAGTTGTAGTTAGTGGTGACAGCAGCAGTAGCAACAGTGCTAGCATTAGTAGCACTAGTAGCCTTAGCTAATCATTGCCCAGGCCCAGGGAGGGAGAGTTTTAGTTGGTGGCACTGTGAGTGCTTCTCTGAACACCACTGACCTCCTTGCAGTCTGTTTGCTCCAGCTGCGCATTAGCTGACTGTGCAGCTTGGGTAACAATTGATTCAGATAATCCTAATCCTCTTGTTTCCTCTGTATCTGGCAGCCATTTGATCTTCACTGCTTAGGCTCAAAATAGTCCCGATGAAGCTTCCCAAAGTGAAGTCTGCAGCCTCTGTGGTATGAAAGCCCCTTCCTTCCATGCTTCATTCTGAGGTTTCATCAATGCCTGTTTCTATGGAAACGAGCGTGGCCACTTGCTAAAAAGCCAGTCATTGACTTTTATGTAACAAGGGCTTTACATGTATTAGAGAGACTGCTGCAAAACAATGAGATGGAATGGGGAGCAGCACTCTAAATAATATAGATCCAGAGATTCCCTGAGCACAGGCCCAATGAGCACTGTAATGAAGATAGCGGGTAATTTAAAGGCAGCTGTCAAGAAATACAAACTGTTTGGGGTCTTAGGTTAGTTGCAAAGATACTTCACACTGCAAATCATAAAAATTTAATGAGCTTACTTGTGATGCAGACTTTATACAAACACTATATTGCTCCCATAATTTAAAGATGTGGATTCAGTTCAATTGGATTCAATTTGCTTCTGTTTTACAGCGAGTCTCCCTGACTTGATTGTACAGCAAAATTTTATATATCCTGTGGTATGAATGGGGAGTGTGTGTAGAAATTAATACCATGTGAGTGACTCTGGATAGGAACATAACATAAATGCCTGTATTTAGCTGTAAAGGCAAATGTAAATGCAATAAGTCTGAGTCATAATTGTAGCTGCATAATAATAATAATAATAATAATAATAAAACTCATTGCTCTTGGATCAAATCTCTGCCTAAGTGAAAAGGTAAGAAGAGGACACCTCCCATTACTGATTACATTTCGACCGGTCCCGCATGGTCTCAGCCTTCCCCATAGCAACACTCCAGTGATTCATTATGGTCTGCCATCAAAAGGCTGACAGCAGGTGTGCACATATTGATGTCTGCCACCACACTGCACTGGAAGTCTCAATACACAACAAGTCAAATGCACTCCTTTTCCCCTCTCTTCTCCTCCTGTTATTGAAGAGAGATAGAAGAAGACAAATAATTAATTACTAAAAATACCAGAGTGCACTTTTTAAGAACAACCTCACAGATGCAAATTAATAAAAATAAGAAGAAGAAAAAGAAGAACACATGCTTACACTGTTGAAATGTATGTCTTATGAGAACAACAATTATTCAAAATGTAGCTGAGAAGTAAATATTTGACATTGCAGAGAAAGTAGACAAAAAAATTGCTGCCGTTTTTTGTATCATGTAAATAAAATTTAAATATTACTAGTTGACCTTGATGATGGGTTTTATTCAACTGAATTGTTGTCATGGACACCTGTTCTGTGTTCCACTGCGTACAGCCCACTGTGAACAATGTGCTCTCTGTTTTGATCGGGCTCTTTATGCTTGCTTTAGGCGTTCCATGCAGTTGTTCTCATTAGATAGTACTAACCTCTCTGACAGTGCAACACCATGTATTTTGATTATTATCTTTGCCTCAAACTATCTTCGTCCTGTAACGCCAAATCTACCCAACAAGAGGACATTGTGTGCCACATTCATGGAGTGTAATGTAAAGTTAAATTTTAGAAAAAAAAAAAAGTATATATTTGGAACATTCCCAGGCTGAAAACATTTGTCTTTTCAGAGTCAAAGGCTTTACTTGTGTATGTATTTCAGTATACATTCAGGATATAGTGTCACACTCGTCATAATGGTGATATCGGATTGCTGGGAATTTAATAATTGTGTGCGTGTGCGTGTGTGTGTGTGTGTGTGTGGGGAGTGTGTCTTACAAACTTATGAGAGATTTCTCAGCGTTTCTGGGAAATAAATGTAACTGGATCCTGAGGTAATTATTGTGTCTAACCCTTGGAAAGACGGCTTTAGGAGGATTAGCAGATGTAGCGAGTGTGACACTGCCAGACAGTGCCAAGGCAAGTGAGCGCTAACATCTGCTACCTCGTTACTGCTGGTGGAAGGAGGGAGCAAGAGAGAGCTTTCAGACAGAGAGGGAAAGGGCCCAGTGTCCCGATAAGAAGGTAAATAAGGTCTGCTGCAGGATGAAAGAGCTGCAGAGGTGCTCTGGGAAGGTGTAGGTGTGGGTGAGAGGAGACGGTGGACGGTGGATGGTGGAGGGAGGAGATGAAGGCACAGGCTCAGCATCGGGGACAGGTTCCGTCTTCATTTCACTCGGTTCTGAAAAGCAATGAACACGTGATAAATGCACACATCAGGGTGTGCACATACATGTGCTGGGACACAGACTCACACATACAAGGTTTTACATATATATTCACCGATAAATATATGCACACACACACATACACACAAACACACAAACACACACACACACACACACACACAAACACACACACACACACACACACACACACACACACACACAAACACACACACACACACACACACACACACACACACACACGTGCACACACACACACACACACACACACACACATACACACACTCTCACTTACTCTTTCAGACATACACTCACTGTAATGTTCACATGCCACATATATAAATACACACATGCGATCAAACACACTCACTCACATATATCTGCATTCACATGCAAACTCTTCAATGTAAGCTCATATTACATTATTGTATTCAGCTTTCCTTTTTTTCAGTTTTGTGCTTCTTCATTCTACCTGCTTATACAGTCTTCGTCTTACTGTCTCACTTTAAAATTCCTGGAAAGTCACTTTGTGCTCCTGAAATGAAGGCACTGAAAAAAAACACAATGCATGGCATTTATTTATTTAGCAGACGTTCCTGTCCAAACAGGCAAACACATCTTACATTAATTTATACATCTTATCTATTCATTTATCCATTTGTACTAGACTTTTATTACCGAGGCAATTTAGGTAAAGTACCTCAGTCAGGGGTAAAATGGCAGTGTCTCTGCAGGGAATGGAATCTGCAACCTCAGACCCAGTTCAGTAATCACTGTGCTAAACTGTCACCCACATAAAGTTATTATTAATGTATTATACATACCTCACACAGACTATGCTATTGTGCCAAATACAAACACACACAATGCGCTCACACACATTTTCCATCTTCTCCCTGTTGACAATTGGAATGCCATAAATCATTTGTGTACAGAGGGGGACATGTAGGGACATGTTTTTCCTCAAGCTCCCTCAGTCTCAGAGAGACAAATAAGTACATCTGCGACAGCAGGGGGCTCCCAGGGAGAAGGGGGCTTTTCTCAGGCTCCGGGCACGCCTGAATTTCAGTCGCACAAATGAGCACAGTGAAATTCTGCGGGTTACAGAGGAAAAAGAGGAAAGAGAAGACTCCCTCCATGCATGCCATACAGAGCTGAAAAAAGGATCATTTTCATAAACTTATGATCAATATGATTGTTTAATATGTGCACTCTATGGCTGAATGGTTTACATTTGCTTTTTCCTACAGACTTTTCCCGGTCTTCAATTGTAAGACGAATGTGGCATTAGAAAAATTCATTCTGCATCTTCCCTTTTGGGCTGCTCCACCAATATACCTGCAGTGATTTGTGAAATTGAAAACTGGGCGGCTGCAAAACCAAAATTTGGATTCAACCTGCTTTCATCTATTTTGCTTGATTAACAAGTGCAAACAACTATTCGATTAATCCAATTGGCAAGCAATCACAAAGCTTTCTTTTAATTGTCTTAGGTTGTCCCTATTCCTCTGCACCCTGGTATAGATGTTAAATGAAAATGTTTGGTTTAATTGAGTAACATTCAACTGAAACCTATCAAAGAAGAAACAACACTGTTCCTTAATTCAGTCCCTTACAGGACACTGAATGGCTCAAGGAGAAAAATACACATTTAGTTGGTATACAGGATGTCAGTCCCTCTGCCACACCATTCTCACATGAGGCTGGAGGTCCATATTATTCAAGGTAACAACTGGTTCAGCCTCTCCAGGAAAGGGTAGAGGCTGAGCTGGTTTGAGTTCACCTATCTTATCATTCCCTATCAGCCTATCCCAGCCAGCCAAGTACCAGCAAGTACATGAACCAAGCACGTGCTGACCTTGCGTTCCACAAACGGAGTGGGCAGTATGCTGTTGAAAACAAATATACAGTGCGTAAGGTGGTGAGTTTGCAGGCACATGATATTGAGGAAGTCTCAAAATCAGCTACGCCCTCCTTGTGCTACCTGGGACTCCCTGTCTTATCCATACAGCACTCTGGATTATTTGTACACAATGCTCCATAAATCCTAGCAAACAAACTTTGTATAAATTCATTGGAAAATAAATCTTTTTTTTTTCTTGAGAATTAAACTGCTGCGTGTGCATGGATTAGATTAACAGACTAAGGTAGAATCTTTTTTCTTGATGTCAGGCATAGTGAGTCACAAATACACACTAACGTTTCATAAGAATATACTGTACATATAAGTGAAGTGAGAGAACATCTATAGTTTTGGAAAATAACAATGGGAAGTCATACCTATTTGTGAATATTATTCTGTTTGGACCAAAGTAGGACATTTTGAATCTGAAACGTTGTGCTTGATGTCTGTTTTGGATTAATTCTTCTCATTTGAGCTCCTAATGTTCTTAAATTTTTCATCATTCTCTCAAACTTCTGAGCTTCAGTCCCTCACTAACCAAACATCAGTTGGAATGTTCATTCTTGATGACGGGCATGCTGACATTGACTCAGACTGTAAAAATGACTTTTCATGGCAAGAGATTTTGACAGATTCTTTTGATTTCACAGAGTGTGTATGAGGGCCTACGCTATGGTGGCTCTGAAGGGCAAGTTGCGTGAAATTTATTTAAAAGGGGTGAACATTAAACAGAGTGGGTAAAAATTTAAAAGAGATGTGGGTGGAAAATAAATATGATTGGTGAAATTAAAAAAGAGATGAGGGAATATTTTAAACTGTGGTGTAAAAAATGTTTGGTTAAATTAAATTAAAATTGGTTAAAGAGTTGGTGTAATTAAAAAAGAAAAAAAGAGAAAGAGATTTTAAAAAAGGGATGAGTCAATATTTTTTTTTTTTCAAAAATGTAGTGAAAATGAATTGGCTTGGCGAAATTACAAACAAGATGAAGAAATATTTTTTCAAAAATGTGGAAAAATATTGACTCATCCCTTTTTTTTAAATTTCACCATCCCTTTTTTTGTTTTTTGTTTTTTTTTTTTTCACCAAATAATTCCCTCTTGTCTTTTCCATTCTTACCCACCTGGTTTTTCACCACTTCTACATAAATTTAATGCAACTTGCCCTTATATATATATATTGGTGTATTAAGTTTCTAACTCTTTTTTTATATTAATATATGTTTTCCATATGAATATTAGATTTTTTTTTTGTTGTTTTACATTTGTTTTCTATTGAATTGTAAAAAACAGGGGTTAAAAAGGCTGTACATGCTAAATCAAAGCCAGTAAGCTGTCCAGATCTCAAATTCAATGTATTCAATGTATTCAAATATGTATTTATTTACTCACTCACTCACTCACTCACTCACTCACTCACTCACTCACTCACTCACTCACTCACTCACTCACTCACTCACTCACTCACTCATTTATTAATTTCTGTACTTGACAGCACTATTGGCAAACATGCTTGCTTTCTGCCAGATTTATTTCCATGGATGATCAGACCAGCTCCTCCTGGTTGTGGCTGCCTCTTTCCTTTTGCTTCCCACTCTCTGACTCCCTTTCATTTTCCTCTTCTTCTCGAAAACACCAAATCACTGTTCATATATTTTATGCATTGTAATGGGCACAGTGTTGATTGAACCAGTGAGTGACTGGGTTTCAGCACATTCAGCCAGGATTCACACTCCTGGGGGTAATTGCTGTCTGCTGTGAACAAATGATCTCAATCCGTCTGACAAGACTTACCCAATTGATTTTTATGTCATGTGGAGAGAAGGGGTGTTTATTGCTATGTAAAAGTTTGCTTGACATTTAAATTGTGTGTGAAATCAACCATGAATGGTTAACTGTGTTTGCAGAAAGGGGTAATGTATTTTATTCTCAGTTTTATTTGTAATGCTGTTCCTGAGAACCAATATTTTATTATTTCATTAATGAGCCAGCAAGTAAAAAATGGAATTTGAGGAATGCCAATCTTACAGTCACTAAATGTTCAACAAGAAGTCAAAAACCATGGGATATTAGCTTCTCCAAGTATAAATACCTTTTCAGCATTGAATTATAGTATCGTTATTATGTAATTTTACTTTAGAATTTTTAATTTACACAGGTTGCAGTACTTTTCAAGCATTGCATTAAAAAAGTTATACATTGAGTTGATATTCAGATGTTTCACTGATGTTTCAAAATGGCTGTCAGATCATGTGACATATGTGACTCTTTTTGAATTTGTGGCTAAATCAGAGAAAAAGTATGAATCCTTCACATAACCTTCTGTTGTGAGAAGAAATCTCACATGTATTTGGGTTCACAATTCAACTTTCTGGAGCAACCATGTGACATACTATATAAAAAGTATTAATATTTAGCTGCATTTCACTGCATGGTCTTGGAGATTGCCATTTTGTTTTTATTAAATGCATGAGGATTATAACCAATCGATGCTTTTAAAAAAGTGCATATTTGACTGGCCCATGAGTCACCATGAATAAAAAATGAATAAGCTACACTTTCTGACCATATTTTAAAGTATTTCTTTTCCTGTGAAGATGGAAAAATAGACTTTAATTCAGCCTAACTGGGTGATCCATGGGAGCCATTTTGTGTGGGCACACCCACTACACACCAGCAGAGGTGAGTGGGGAGGTACTTATTAAAGCCAGTTAAGCTGGGAGACGATTACATGGCCAGACCAAGAGAACTGGGCTGGGATATTAGCCAAGACACCGGAGAACCCACTACAGTGCGATCAATAGAAAACATTAGCGAACCACCACATTCACATTCAAAAGCAAAACCCATTCATTTTTCATTCACAATGTGTATGGCAGCCAGGACTGAAAGTCTGACTGCAGTGCACTTTATTGCAATGCAAGCAGTGGCAGCAGTGGCCAAGGGCAATTTAAAACAGTGTTGTACAGGGCTTTCCAAATTAGCTGCGATAATACAGGCTTAGTACCATATAGCCTTGTCATAATGTTTAATGTTCGTAGTAGCATTTTTTTTTTTGATGCCACCTGGTGCACTGCCATAAATACAGTATGTATTATTTAAACAATATAAATATTTTCATTATAAATGCTGAGCAAAAGAAAGCAGCGGCAATAAGCAGTAACTGAGTTTGTGGTGAGGTATGATGGGATAATAGAAGTATCAGCAGCTGAGTCTTGATTAAATTGACAGTCTTTTTAATCATTCAAGGCTAACAAACCCTGGCCATGGGCCCTGGACACACCGTGTGTTGTTCCTGCAATGTTCTATGTGCATAGAGATGAGAACAGATGAAAGCAAACACCCCTTCTGTTTAAAGGAAACAGAGTCATGTAAAGCAGAGATTTTCTGAGTTTGTGAGCTGTATTCATAATCCTCAATTCATCCATGTTCAAAAGAAAAGGACGAAAGTGAAGTGAGTTCTTTTAACATGGGCTGATGATGGTGGAACCATTTGAAATGCTGGTTTAAAAAAAAAAAAAAAAACAGTGCATTTCCAGGTCTAAAACTGATGGGAAAAATATTTTCAAATGTTTTTGCATTTCAATTAGGTTGTGAATGACTGAGTGCAATGGTAGTCTTGCTATAAATAAACAGATGAGTTACATGTGAGAAAGCCCAACTCACACCCCAATGCATATTAGCATATGATACATGCACATGGGCTTCACACACACGTGACAGACATGGAAGACACTGTCGAGGGAAGGTCATCCTTGAAGATGAAGAACGGCGGCAGACGCTGTGCTGTAACTGCACTTATTTCATGTTCAGACCTGATAAGTACTGTACCCGGTGTTCAGGGGAGATGTCTTTGCATGGCGCTACCATGGCAACAGAGTCAATTGGCTGTAAAGTAGAGCAGAGTGTTTCTTTTTCATTTGAACTAAGTAAACTTACACTGCCCTAAGGACTTAGAATCTTGGGTTTTATACTGTTTGTTCCTAATTTGCTTGTCTGTCCTGATGTTTTGTATTTTTTTTTTTCATTTTTTCATAAGCCCCACCTTATGAAGCACCTAGGGTTTAATACAGGCAAAAAGGGTAAAACATGGGCGGAATCAGATTTCTTGCTTATCACAAACCTCTTGCGGGTAAACTTTGTATGCTTTAGTAGTGTCATTGTTCCTGCAGGAGAGTTTTATCATAAAATTTAAAAGTGCCTAAAGAGGTCATGTGACTGAACGGGCATCTAGTGTAATATGCCATTGAAATCCTTTCTGAAGTAAAACCACTTGATCTCTCCACAAAATTAGCATTGTCTTGTTTTCCTTGATGGATGTCCAATGTCCAATGTGCTAGCACCATTTTTCCCCTTTTTCCCACTTTCCAGGAATTGGACACCCTCAATAAATGCTTTTTTTTCCAATGTAGAGAAGTGGGAATGTGACAAATGACCACAATAACCTTTGGAATTGTGATTAGCCTGCAAAGGACACAAAAGGTGCCTTGCATTTT
>JAFBMS010000076.1:845811-1015811 GCA_019788955.1 Albula glossodonta
TTGACACAGTTCACTGCAATTTCTCAAGGACGGATGGCTGAAAGCCAATTTGAGGGCTTATCTGTATTATGGTAGATTCTCATTCCCTTCTGTCTCTGTCATCCAATAACTTCATGACACTAAAGGCAGAAATTGATAAGGTCCCTGGCTTCAATTGTGGTAAAAGAAACAACCAATTTGAGCAGATGATATAAACTATAACGATCAAGCGCCCAATGAAGAAGATAGTCTTAACTGTAGCCCTCTTATTTCTCAACTAAAATGATTCCCCCATCTGTCACCGCTATTGGTTTCGCTAACACCTTCTCTCGTGGACACGTTATTTCTGTAGGAAGATCAAATGCCAAGACATAATTAATTACCTTCTTGCACTTCTAGAACATTCACATGACTGTTTTGATAAAGAAAAACTCACTGGAGGGAAGTGAGCTCTATTTTTAATGAGCTATCTATGGTAATCACATATTTATCTATCTATCTATCTATCTATCTATCTATCTATCTATCTATCTATCTATCTATCTATCTATCTATCTATCTATCTATCTATCTATCTACCTGTTTCAGTTACTGCTCTTGTTTAATTTTAAAGCATTTAAGTTACTCTGCTCTTCAGTCCTTATCATGTTTTACTGTTATTCTGTCTTCACTAGATGCCATATTTGTTGTCCATATCTGTCTATTGAATTGATGCTCCAGTCTGTCTCAGTGAGATACCCACCCACCCATCACTAAAAAAAGAAGAAGAAAGAAAAAGGCACTGGAAAAAAAGGTTTTAAAGAACAGGGGATTTTCAGACTGGGCACCTGCCAACGTTTAAATGTTTGATTTTGTGAAGGAGAAGTTTGGCAGCGTGCTTGGAGTTGGCAAAACGTCTATCATGTATCGACGTCAGCCCTCTGTTAAAACTCGTAGATCAGCTGTCTATATGTCATTGTGGCAAGAGAGGGGGATTTGTAAGGGGGGGGGGGGGGGGGTTCCAAACTTGTCTGATACTTGATCTTTTCTTTCAGCTCTTACAACTAAGAGCCGATACAGCAGAATACTAAATTTGTGCTCACCCCAGACTCTCCTGTAGTAATGGGGTTAGAGATACGGAGGAGAGCAGGAATGTAGCGGCACAGCTGACTGAGCTTTCTATCAAATAAACGGACAGATAAACACTTCTGTTCAGTAGCTGCAGCAACAAACACGACTCTCTACCAGGTATTCTCTTTGGGCCCGAATTTCAAAGGCTTTACGGTTTGAAGGCAGCATAAAAAGGAGGGTTTAAAAAGCGGCAAAGATACTTCACAAAGCCACTTCCTGCTGAACTTAAGACTTTTTGACTAATTCTAATTCTAAACCAAAGCAGTGAATCTCCCTGCCAATACCACAAGTCAGGTAAAGACTAATCAAAAGCCAGCTGGAGATTCAAATTACATCCAAGCTCTTGATGAGTTTGAGAAAGGAAAATATGCTACTGCCTTACACCTTCGTAATTGGTTATTGGCTCGCAGAACTGCAGTTTTAATTCAACACAGCCAGCGTTCTTATTTTCTCAGCCAAATTGCACTGTCACTTGAAATTATAATAATTGTTTAATTATAGTAATTGTTTAATCACAGCCCTTGGGGACTTTTTTGGGGCTGCACAATCAGAAAACACACAGAGGATGATGAGGGTACTGTCAGCATGTCAGATCTGACAATTTCGGTCTTTAAGAACATCTTCAAGATGCATAAGATTCTCACAGTTGTATTTAACCTAAGAGGCTCTCTGATCCTTCCTTCTCCATCGAAAACATTTTGGAATTATTGTATGAACTAACTTCCGGACTGAACAGTAGTATACTGAACATTAGTCTTTACAGTGCATTTTGTTGAGATGGGGTGCTGTCAGGAAGGTGTAAAAATGTAAGCATGTATTTCACTGGCAGCCATCTTATAAAAAATAAGAAATCAGGATCCATTAAGCCATATTACACAATATAGGAGGACCACCAAAAAGGCTTAGCTGGCTGTTTGTCTGAATTAAATTGTTATTGATTGATTTTGTGTGTGCCCTCCCATCGCATTAACAAAATGAATGCCCGGCAAATACAATGAAGAAAACTGAAGCCTCATGTCCTGTGAAGAAGTGAATAAAACATAATCATCCTGTATAAATTGCATTTCTTGAAATTACATTATGATTTCAATTTCATGTTTTGTTCATAAAAGAAATAGTGCTGTTTTTTTTTTCCTCAATGCAATATTGTGCATTGACTCAGCATATTGCACGCAAATGCAGTAAACTTTAGGAAGTTTTACTTAACTGTTTATTTTAAGTGGAGAGGCTACATACCTCATTGTTTGTACAATAGTATAATGTGAACATACACAGATGTTGTACTGTGCCTTTCGGATGTAATTGTGGAATAGAGTGAAGGTTAAAAGCATACTTGTTTATTTGTTTGTTTGTTTGTTTTTGGGTGTTGACATGTTCCATTCGTTGACCCTGTACCACAGACACGAGTAATGCACACTAAAATGCAGTTTAAAAATTCTGAATAAATTGTAGATTCTGAAGGATCTGTGCAATCGCTTCAGCCCTCATGATTTTACCTTCTTATTTGCAGTCTCAATCCTTTGACGGCACTTGATTTCCCCCTGTAAGCCTAATTAATCCAGTCTAAGACATTTCAGAGCGGTCCTCTTCAGACTCCAACCGTTTCAAACATAATAATGATGAGGAGAAGTGACGTAGAATGCTTAAAAAATCAGCCGCAGGGTCAGAAATATATATGTCATTTTGGTGATGAAAATCTGAAAATTGATGCAACTCTGATTATGTGTTACATGGTAAGAGTCTCTCTGATGAACATTTAAATGTGATGATACCTTAGGTCACCCAGTCATAGACCCTGTCCACCATTGAATGAAGAAACCCTCTAGTCCCACTATTACATAGATACACAAACCATAGTGTTTTAATATTTATTTGCCTTTACCACTGCAATTCAGCAAAATTAAGCCACCCTCTTTCTGGATATATGCAGTATTTAGTGAAAGTGGAGCTAAGGAAAAGGCAGTCATTAACAGGTAAGTGAGACATGTATTATAAGACACAGTGTTGACCAATGAGAGGAGACCTCTATATTATATCATACTACCACAAATCACACCCTGCGAATCTGACCAATGTCAAAGCCACGTTAGCCCTAGCATGGATACTGTTGCCATAGTCAGTGCTTTTTCCATCCAATGAGGTAAGATTGTCTTGAGGTGCCCATGTGAACTGCTGACACTGAATTTACTCATAGTTAAGAAATAGTTAGTGGAATATGACATTTTATTTTGCAATAAAAGCTATGTACAGCTAATAGTAAATATTCTTCTACTGATACGGATGATGACAAAAATAATATTTTTGGAGGCAAGGATTTCGAAAAAAAAAATCAATCTTAGTTCACATTATTAATGTGGAGTTCCATGTCCCAAAAGAAAGTCACAAATAGTGTGGAAATTTAGTTTTTGTGCATTTTTAGTTTTTGGAAATATTGTTTTTTTGAGCCTTGCCTGGAATCGGTGAGAGATTGAGAGACTACACAAGACTATACTGGCCTATCCCACAGAACTCCATCAGGTCTAAGGGGAAACGTTATTATCTGTATTTAAAATACAACGCAGTGAATTGCAGTGGGTGATTAACTGAAATATGCCATTGCTTCTCTGGAGAGGGACTGAGTTATAACTTCAGTAATGAAGTGCTGTCCCTTGTCTTACCGCTTCATTGATCTTCAGGATGGTAGATGATTCCTTCAATCACATCTAAACTCCACCCATGGTTTGTAAAATATCTAGCTTGATTCATGACTGTTTTTTTTTGGAAATTTTGCTATCTCTTATCTCTTAAACAAAATTAAAATGAGGAACAATGATTGATAAATCCAGTGCTAAGAATCAGAAGAAATATGGCATTTAATGTCTTTGTTCTCATCCCTCGAATGGGCTTGCAAGCATCCTGTGACTGTTACTCTCGCTAACACTTCAGGGGTGGCACCCATCCAGTGGGTGGTTTAGCTGAAAAGACAATTTCATAGAATTCTTCAAGAGCTGAAGAACTAAAGGCTGGTATTGATTGACTCAAGATGAAAGTGCGGTGCAGGTGTGATCATAATCTCCTGAATGACGGTTAGTTCCAGGAGATGGAACCAAGTGGAATCCCATTTCCACTCTCCGGATCAATACAACAAAAGGAATTGATTCGCTTTCATAAATTGAGACTGTGATCATCTCTTTCTTTTTTTCTTTTCTTTTTGGCATGGGGTCTTAAAAAATAAATAAATAAAAAGAACAAAAAAAAATATTAGCAGTTTTAATCGATACGGAGCCATCAGGAATATTGTCGGCTGTGCTAAAAATTATCCGAGGGTGAATCACAAATAAGAGCGTATGTGGTTGGGCTCCTTGGATTGGAAAAAGGACCGGAATGTCTCAGACGTCATTCCTCTGTGTCATAGGTGCTGTGGACCCCCTGAGACAGTCTTACAGAGCAAAATTCGACACATATCACCTCTCTGTTCTGATAATGAGCATGGGGCTCTCGATACCACCAACCTCATTTCAGTTCATCTCAGATTAACACTTATTTCAAACACTTGTGTTGAATACATCTCTATTTCTTCGACAAAACCACAATACGTGATTGCAAAACATCTGAGGACTCAGGTGTGAGAAGGCACTTATGTCACATAATAACACTTTTGGCATATTGAGGCTTCATTTTTTTTTTTTTTATAAATGAACTAAACGTGTAACTTTGTAAGGAAAAACACAATGGAAAGTGAACTTACGTACTTCTCTTTTAAAAGTCACCACATCTTCACCCAATGGCCATTGGACTTCTACTAATTCTATTAATATATTAATTAATCCTCCTCTTCCTCATTATCATCACCTTCATCATCATCATCATCATCATCATCAGTTTACTTAATTTGTGCAAGTAAAAAAATGTGCTGGCAGGATTGCACAGTGATACTGAGAAAGTCATACAAGGTAAGAACAAAGAAAAAAAAAATAAACAGAGGGAAAATAATTTTTTCTTTGAAGAACTTGCACTGATAAAGAAGGAGAAAACCTTTCCGGGCATGTGAGTGCTTACTATAAACATTCATTTTTCAAACATCCCTATTCAATTCATCAACCAGGGAATTTTCAAAGACATCCTCATTATTCTACATTATGCAAGGGAAAAAGCCGCAGTAGAACTTGCATTTCATATTGATATTCTGCCCCTGTCATATGCTGGCTGAAATATACATGTTTGAGGCTTAGCTATAGCTTCTCTAGCGCAGGCTTAGCTATAGCTTCTCTAACCCATAGCGTGAGCAGCTGACAGGATGTCCTGATTTGACTTCATACCATCAGTGCAGCTAACGTAAAAATCCTATGCTCTTGCGCATGAAGCTATCAGAACGGCCTTGGAATCTCATGCCCATTATGTTGGTTGTATGGTTTTTCCTCATTTGAGGTTTGCAGACTCAAAAGTTCAGGGAGGTCACGTTTTTTGGATGTATACAGCATACGTGTCTGTGGCTGTGGCTTATGTGAGGACTCAGTGCTGGGAACTTTACCCTAAGCAGCCTGAACTCAGGTCATCAGTGACTTTATTACTATCAGAACACATACTCTATATGTCTACCATACATTCACCATACATTCAGTGAAATTCTGAGTTACGCTTTAGATTGAGAAATGCAAAACCCGTTTTATAAACACAAAAAAATATTTTGGTATCATTAGTAATTTAATGTTTAATGGAAGATACCTTTGACTGATATATATATATATATATATATATATATATATATATGTTTGTGTGTGTGTGTGTGTGTTTGTGTGTGTTGAGATTATGCAGGTATAGATGCATCTTAATGTAGAGTGTCCTGTGCTTATGATAAGTGTTCTGTGCTCAGTTGTTGCTTTGGCCTCTCTATGTCAGTATGAGATGGCTTGGAGCGAAGCTGGGGAAGGTGTTGGAGCAGCTCTGTTGATTTCTCCCATGCTGTGACTTGCTCTGTGAGAGGCTGCAGTCACAGACAGCCTGGCTCAGCTTGCTGTTTTCCAGTCTCCTGGCACCAAGGGCCATTTGTGGACATTCGTAAAAACAGTGTCACTCAGATTTACAGTGGGGTTGGGGATCCAGGGGCGAGGGCTATGTGCGTGCGTGTCTGTGCACGCGTGCGTGTGTGTGTGTGTGCGTGTGTGTGTGTTTGGGTATGTGTGTTTATCTATGCCTGAGCAAGTTGGAGTGTCTGTGTGTATGTGTGTGCGAGCAGGAGTGTATGTGTGTGTGTGTGTGTGTGTGTGTGAGCAAGAGTGTTTGTGTGTGTGGAGGTGGATCATTTGAACCCAGGTTCTCATTTTTTAACCTGGGTATAAATGAGCAGAACTCTTGGGTTAATAAGGGATTTACAAATCCACATTGGGAGTGCGCATTCGGGGCATGGGACCTGCTACGTACTTGATGTACTTTATAAATATCAAAGAACTTTTGACCCTGCTCAAATAAAAATGATTTGAATGGGCACAGGCAGGCAGACACTTTGGGGCAGAAGCTGTCAGAGAACTTCAGAGCAGGCCTAAATGACAGCGTAGAGAAACCAAACTGCGCACACGCTACACATTTTAAACATGCCTCAGCAGCTGTAAACGCTGCAAATGCTGGACTGTTATTATTTTTAACAAGATAAGATGTATTTTCTGCTGACTTTGCCTTTTTTCATCTTGAGCAGAAAGGTAGCCTTGTCTGAAGAAAAAAAAAATGTCATGCTTTCTTTTTTGTTGTTTGTTTGTTTGTTTTTAATTATTTTAAGCAGAAATGGGTTAATCTACAGGTTTGGGTTTTTTTTTTTTTTTTTTTTTGCACCACAAAAATCTAATTATTTTATGTACTTAGAATCATCAACATATGGCAATAAATGTGTTAATACTACCACTATTAATGGTGCATAATAGATAAATAGTGGGGCATGCATTTATTTATGCATTTACTTCAACATAAACTCTACATAGTGCTTCAAACAATATTTGAAGCCCTATGTCAGAAATGCTAAATGTCAATAATGTCAGTAATTGGCATTATTATTAATATTTGTATTACTATTATTTGCCCTATTGTAATATACAGTAGTTATTGACATTATTAATGCTCAAGTCATAAGCAAGCAAGTCATAATCACTCTAGTTGTAGTAGTATCAGCAGCAGTAGTTGTATCTATAGTAGAGTAGTAATAATAGTAGCAGTAAGAGTAAGTGCAGCAGAAACAGTAACAATAGTGCTAGTAATTGGCATAGTGGAAATAGTGATAGCGATGATTTATGTGTTAGTAATAGTAGCAGCAGTAGTAGTAGTATTGTTCATTGCAATGTGACCAATCACAGCTCACCCCAGAACTGACAGGCAGGAGATAAATGCACATCACTATCATATTCCCCCTCAGGTTCCGTTTCTGGAATGAAAATAATTTCATGAAAAATGAACCATTGCTTTTACATACTCTCAAAAGCTACAGAGTGAAAGTAGTCAGCATGCCAACCCTCAGCCAGACAGCTCCAATTTTCAGCTCAGGAGAAATAAAAAAAAAAAAACCCTGTCCTCGATAAATGTCAAAAAGAAAATCTAAAAATGTAATTAAGCCTGGACCAGAGAGGGTCCTAGGGTTCCAACTGTGGTCCCAAATTTGTGGAACTGTAATGGAGGGAGCTGACCTTTAAAACTTCTGCTGCCTCTATGTCGAGTAGCATCCAGATATACTGTGATGGTCAGCAGAAATGAAATAAAAAAGTGTCTTTGGAGCATGGGACATGTTTCCCTTGTTTGGAGTATAATGTGTGTGTTGTCATTGAGAGAGGAAAAAGAAAGCTGGACTGGTTATTTGCACACTGCCCTGTAGTGTTCATGTGAAACATGGTGACTAAAAGCTTCAAACAAACAAACCTTTTTAATGTTAATGCCAGGGACCTAAAAGAGGTGGATGAGAGGTTGTATATTGTTGGTGTAATTTGCAGTACACTCATAAGTGTTATGTATCAGCAGTGTGGTCACATCAAAGAGGAAGAGGTGAAAGCCAAGTGCATTATGACATCACAAAACACCTGCACCTATCACAGTGTCAGAGACATTTTTTTTTTCTTATTCCGGTAATTGCATATACATGTATTTATGTCTTAGTTTTATTTGATGATTATGTGATGTTGAATATCAGAAGGGAGCAGGACAGAGTGAAATATGGCTTATGTAGCAGTCCTTAGCTGACCTGGTCTCTTCATCACTTTTATGTTCCACCTACCAGACTGTCAGATCACTAGCGCGTTGTGAAAAACAGATCTTAAATATAATATTTAAGTGTAACTGCACTGAATATAGTCACTGATTTCCAGTTGGCTGGATAGCTAAACATTCAAGTAAAACATTTTTCAGACAGTTCCCTTTTTCAAATTTAGGTCTGTCTTTGGTTAGCCTTTTTTAATTTTTTAATATTTATACCTCATGAGTAAATATTGAAATAAAGTTGAGCAGGTACCCTAATTATTAATTTTCCGAGCTTTCAAAATGTTACTTTCAGCAGAAAACCTGTCGTGATGTCAGCTCCACTCCTGGCATCACATCACTTGGGTGGTTCGTCGGTTGCTTAAGACAAAATCTGTATATGAAGGTTCTTCAAAGGAGAAAACTGCTTTAATGATTTGGATAACTGCTGAATGCAGCGTTTGATGTTTCTGTGTGGGAATGGGACCTGGAATCTCCTCAGAGGTGTCTGTTAAGGATATATATATTTTAAAATATATTTTTACCCTGATTTTTCCTGGGAAAAATGGCAATGAGGATGGCCATTGTTGCTTTGCCAGGGGGGACCTCTGGCCATGGCCTGCAATGGGGAGACAGGGGATCAAGCCCCTGGCCTCAGGGCTCCCAGCAACATTTTATCCAGATGCCCCAAGGATTACTTTTTGAGGCTGGTGAATGTGTCCTCACCTGGCCCCCCCTCTCACCAGGTGTTCCTGTTTTAGTGCCATTGGCTCTTCGGTATCGCCCTGACAAGTGTTTAAGTGTGAAGTATTTAATATAACAGTTCATGAATAATCCTTAGCAATTAATCATGATTTAAAGAGGAAATTGCCTGCAATTTGAGTTCATTTTAATCATTACAAAATGGAAGACAACACCATTTGTAACAAAAAGCATGCACTTATAATTATTATTTACACAAGACATAATGGAATTGTAGTAGAGCAAAGTTAATACACTCAAACACAATATTTATACTCTCAGTCGTTCGCATTGTGAGGTTTCTGTACTCTGCCTCACTGTTCGGTTGCTGAAGACTGAGGGTGCGGATGGCCCCCGCTGGAGAGGAGGATTTCATCTGGTGCGGGTGAGGGACCACCAGGCAGGAGGAGCTTAGGAGCTGGTGCTTCTTCCAGAGCTGTCCATCGGGCCGGGGCCCGTCGGCTCAGATGTTCCACTGAGTGATGAGATTACAGAGGCAGGCCACCCTGACTCCTCCCTGCGTAATACCGCCGTTCAAGAAGCCACTCCGGCCGAGGACAGGGGGTGCCTAGACGCGCTGTCGCTCCGATTAAGCCATTTTAAGATGCGTACCCTCAGAACCTTCGCCCCTTGGGGATCAACACTGGCTGTGATTTGAGCCAGTTCCTCTGACTTGAAGGCGAATGGATTTTCCGACTTTAATTCATTTCGTTAGCCTTGACTCTCCCTTTCCCCTCATTTACTTTTTTTTCTGTAATTGTTAGAGCATTCTTCTTGATGTCTGCCATTGCTAAAAATATTGATATATTTATGACTGTGTAGTAATTTACAGGGTCGACCCAAACCTTTATGGAGCCCCATGCAGAATTCGATTTGGGGGACCCCCCACAGCCTCGACTCTGCGAACACTAATTGACTATTGTTAATGCTTGAACATTTGCACACCTACTGTAAATCTAACACTCCCATTATCAATTTTATTAGTTGTAGCTGTGTTGCTTATATCATACCAATGTCTGCCTGGAATGTTTTTACCCTTCTATGGTTTTTAGTCTTAAAAGGTAGCCAACTCGTAAGAGTGGTCTGGTGCAAATTTGCATTTTAACATTCAAAGTGATACAGTACTAGGTGGCACACTGAATTGATTAAACCAGTAGTATTAGCCAGCCAGACCGTCAACATAATATTGTGTTTTTTTATGATTAACACTGACGTAATATAATATATCAGAAAAAAAAAAATAAAATAAAATTCAAGCACTCTTGAGGGCCCTTTGGCAGCCATGGGGGCCCAAAGCAGACGTTTACTTTTCTTATGCGTCAGGCCGTCCCTCATAATTTATATCACTGATTGATCATGTGGTAAGATTTATGTAGACTGCCCTCGCTCTCCCTCATTTTTGGATCAATCTCCATGAAATCTTGTTGTTTTATATATATGATCCATGTTCAGTCTTTGATTCTTAGCCAGTCTCTTGAAGATTCTCTCGTTGAATAGGTATTGTTGATTCTAGCGATCTAATAAAGTCTGAAATCTTGGCTTTGATAGTGAATCCTTGCTTGATTCAATTTTACCATTGCCAAGAGCTTGCACCTTACCAATCCAGTTCTATGTGTACCCTTCCCTTTTCACTGTGTAATTTGTTCTCAGTTTCATAATAACAATGTTATTACGAAACTGAGAACTGCATTGAAACATTATTCAAGCATTAATGTAACAATACACTTTCTTTAATCGTCTACTTAATTGAAATTTGCATCCCTAAACATTGATCTCAGAAGTTTGCAGTACACCTTTTACTCACCAAAGTACTGTGCACTGTTGCTTTGTTGGAACAATGTGGGTGGAATGTGAGCAGAATATTGCTGCACTTCTTAAATTGCACTTTTTTATATAGTGTTATTGAAACTGCATCGCCTTAAGTGAAGATGAGTTGAACGCTGGCTTCATATCGCCTCATTCAGTTACAGAAGGTGTGAGTCTGAGGCGATTGAAAATAAGTTACCTGTCAGTGTTAGTTGCTTAAAATCCATACACAGTGAGTTGTACCTATTATGTGTGTAGATAACAGAAAATATTACAGATTTTATTGAGTTTAGGCATCTGTTAGACCTCAAAGATGATGTCTTAGTTGACACTCTACCATGAGAGCTGTAAACATTTTCGTTCTCTGTGTGTGCGAGGATTGTGTGAAGAAATTGTTTTTCCTGGATGTGAAGTTTTGTTTATTGGTTCTTTTATTGTTCAGTTTCACCCACACTTGTTTATAATGCACCCTTATCTCAACAGGAGTTAAATTGTCAATGAGGTAAGACCTTCTGTGGATAATTAGTGTTGTGAGTGCCTGCATTGAATTTGTTAAAAAGTGAATTTGAATATGTTAAAAGTGTGTTTTGCATAATTTGTTTGCAAAATGAGTACAAGTGAATGGAGTGAAACAAAAAAGGCCAGAACACTGTTCATAACTATGAGTTACAGGGCCAGCTGATGTGAATGGCTGCCAAGTCCATGAACTCATGCAGAGGTGAAGATACAGCCCAATGCTCTGCCAAAGTATAAGATTTCTGTGAAGAAGGGAAGAAGTTTCAGTTGGGTTCCAGAGTGTGATGCGTCCTGTGGTGGGGAATACTGACCATGCTTTTGCTGACTGTAGCCTGGAGACCTGCAAGGCGACACTTGATTAGCCATAGCGTTACCCAGGGACTGGTGACTAACCAGTGACTCATACAGTTGATTGCACAGCACCTGTCTGAATGAGCAACAGGGCTGTATATTGGGTGCAACAGATGTGGAAATTATATAGAGCATTATATACAAACAAACGATGATATATATTGTACATTGTGTACTTCAAGTTACAAATGCATACTTCCCCACAGTCTACATACTGTTAAAGCACTGTTCCAGTGTGTGGATGGGCCCCACAGTCTGCATCCTGTTAAGGCACTGTTCCAGTGTGTGGATGGGCCCCACAGTCTGCATCCTGTTAAGGCACTGTTCCAGTGTGTGGATGGGCCCCACAGTCTGCATCCTGTTAAGGCACTGTTCCAGTGTGTGGATGGGTCCCACAGTCTGCATCCTGTTGAGGCACTGTTCCAGTGTGTGGATGGGTCCCACAGTCTGCATCCTGTTAAGGCACTGTTCCAGTGTGTGGATGGGCCCCACAGTCTGCATCCTGTTAAGGCACTGTTCCAGTGTGTGGATGGGCCCCACAGTCTGCATTCTAAGGCACTGTCCCAGTGTGTGGATGGGTCCCACAGTCTGCATCCTGTTAAGGCACTGTTCCAGTGTGTGGATGGGCCCCACAGTCTGGATCCTGTTAAGGCACTATTCCAGTGTGTGGATGGACTTCATTTCATTTATTATTATTTGTATGGGATATTCTTTGTGGTCTGCCTCTTGGATATATTTGTTTGAAAGTTTTAATATATCAAATTATGCATTCTAGAAAATTAAATGGGTAATAATATTTTGTATTATTATTTGTTTTTCTTTTTTGCACTTCATTTGTACATCAGTGGGCAGGTTATGCTTTTTTTAATTCACTGTTCACATTCCAGTAAATTACTGTATATTTTGATTACTTTATATTTCATTTTAGCACTGTTCTGTGTCAATAAATTAATTTCCTCAAGCTCTGTAACCAAAACAAATTGATGAAATAAAATCCTTTAGTTGGAATCAGGCTGGCATTCACTGTGTAAATTGAAAACCTGAACATACCCTTTCAGATTAAAAGGAAAACTAAACACCTAATGGAAATTTTAAACAATCCACCTTCAAGCCAGTTAAGGAGTTGTAGTTTTGGCTATCCAATTAAGCTAAAAACATTATATGCCTCTGAAAAAACAGAAGATTAAAAAATAATGAAACCATTGGATCTATAACAGTAATCTGATCATTTATACTGCCTTTTTGATGTGAATTTTTTCTTCATAAATACTTATTCTCTGTTTATGTAGCTCCTAATTTCAAAAGGGAATGGAATCAGTATAAGGATCAGTTAGGATGAATGAATTAATAAATAAATACATAAATAAATAAAAAGCAATTGTGCAGCAATTATTGTTATTAACATGTGGACACAACAGTGATGAGGTGTTCGCTGCAGTAGCAGTTTTAAGGGGGGGGGGGGGGGGGGGGGGGGGGGGGGGACCTGGAGCACTGAGTGGAGAATTATGGGAAAAAAAGGTCAGTCAACCCTCAGTCTCGTTCATTTCAAAACATACTGTTTTTCAAACATACCAATTAGAATTTTTTTTTTTTTTTTGTTTATTTAAACAGGGTTTTGTTTTTTATCTTTGTTCTTCCATCCAATATGGAATAGTCTAATCACACCCCTTGAATTATGGCTATTATACCCAGACAATCTGGGCTCCCCAGTGTCACAGGAGAGAGCCAGGGACTATTGTACATCTTGCAGTCCACACAGTACAACAGGAGGGGTCATGACTGTTTCAATTCTTGCAGGTCATACCATGCTAATAGGCAGGCCAGAAAGCCCAAAAATCCCTGGCAGAAATAAAATCTTGAGGCTGTTCTCTGAAAATATGAACCTCATTTTACTGTAGTGATGGCGCCTTTATCCAGCTGGAAAGTTTGAGAATTATCTCATTTAAAATTTGACGGCCATTACTGCACTTATGATTGCCTGTTTTTTTTTTTTTTTTTTTTTTTTTGTTATTATGAATTGGCAATAATTAAAAATCAATGTGTAATTAAGCTGAGGTATTTGATCATCTGTAATCATACATGAAAAGTAATAATGAAATGTAATAAATGAAATGTAAACATACTGCAAATGACTTGGGGTATAAAAACATATAATAATACTATTACTTCCACTACTGCTATTACTACTACTAATACTAATACTACTACTAATAATAATAATAATAATAATAATACATTTTTGGCCAAAGGGAGTACAGATTGGAATAGATGGTGTTCTGAACAGAAAGACAAAGCAAGAAGACAAAAATCCAATAAAGCTATATTTAGTGATGCTGCGTACTCTTGGTGGTATTTAAAGTTTACTCATGAATACATTAGCATACCTGAATTGTGATCATACCTCACAAAAAGAAGACTTAAAAAAAAGCTGTAATGCTGCATTCTCGTGACACTTCTGCTGACAAAAGCCCTGATGTTTCCTCTGCACTGCACATTCACCTCTGCAGTGTCTGCCCGCAGCTTGCGCAAAGCATTTCTCTGGGGAACGCAGTGAAAAGTCAGCCCTCTGCAAATTTCACAACCCTCCTAGACCTTGTGACAAATCTAATATTAAGCGTGATGTATCAGCGCAATGTAGGCAGACAAAGCTAGTTTTAATCTTGCTCGGCTGTGACTTAAAAATAAAAGGTGGGAAATGAAAGGATAGAGAGTAAGAGAGAGAGAGAGAGAGAGAGAGAGAGAGATTCCATCATCATTATCTCGAACTGTAACTTTTCTAGTACATGCATTTTTTTTTTTTTTTTTTTTGGTTTTATCACATTACAGTGACAATGGAAATTCTAAAACTATGCAATACATAAAAGCTACACATAAATATATGCTGTGATAATACCTTGATTTTGGAACTTTTTACAAGATTGTTTGACTGAAAATATATTGAATATATGGGATATGAATCATGGGAAAAATGGTTTGCACAGTTGTATGTAATTTACATAAATAAACTCAATATGTAAGAAATACATAAAAGCCATGTAAAATTATGGGAAAATATGTTTATGTGAGACTGTACTTTTTATTGTTATGTAAATACTTGCCTCTGTATATACAGTATATCAAATTCAAAAGTAATACAAAACAGCTTTATGGACCAGAAAAAAAATTGTCTACCTTAATCTTGTGTATGAACTGGGCAGAATGTGCTGCTCTCTCATCTGAACATGGTTACTACAGTGTCACAGTGTTCGGAGTAACCAAATTCCCAGCATGCTTTATGAAGTATGGATCTGTCAGTTCCGGATTATGAAACACAGTTCCAGGCTATGATTCCAGTCTTGATAAATCCTTCATTCAGAACTGCAGTGTAAGTTAAATGTTCCACTGTGAAGATGTACATACACATGTAGGGGTCTTATGTATAAATATGTTTCTTTCCTGCATATTCAATAGTTGTGAATATTGTAAGTTGCATTCCTAACAAGCAGTTTCTTTTCCTGTAAAAAAAAAAAAAGAAATATTTTCAATCCACTTAATTCAACGAATTCAGGAGAATGAACCTTCAGACAACATGAATGCGTTTGGAAGGAGTTTAGTATGATGTAACATGTTGTATATTGGTATGGACATTGATCTTGGACTCTGAGTCCAGTGTCATGCGTCACTATTTTTTAAGATGAAGTGAAGCCCCCTTCACTGTTAGAAGAGAGGGTGAAAAAACAGAAGAAAGGGAAATAGACGTGAAGGTGGAGATGGGGGGGGGAAGGGAAGCCGGAAACAGAGAGCGTGATGGGAGAGAAGGTACATGGCAAATTAATACCTGCGTATACAACCATATTGGATGGATACTGGCATTTGATTAAAGGGTTGTC
Source organism: Albula glossodonta (assembly GCA_019788955.1). Taxonomy (NCBI): domain Eukaryota; kingdom Metazoa; phylum Chordata; class Actinopteri; order Albuliformes; family Albulidae; genus Albula; species Albula glossodonta. The sequence continues at coordinate 861,372 of JAFBMS010000076.1, forward strand.
CGAAGGTTGCCTCTCCCGAAATTTGTTATTAAAAAACACCAATTACCTTTTTTGATGATGTTGAATTTTGATTCTTTTTTTTCGTTTTCTTTCACTATGCCCTTGTAACTGCATTTGAAGGTGCTGTTAATTCGTAATCTGCTCTTTAATCTGTGTAGTGTGAGCTGTGCGGATTCAGAAAGCAACACTTTTTTTTTTTCTCTCTGACCTATAACGGTTGCTTTTTTAAAACAATAGACGCCTGCACTGTCTTGATCCTTTTAAACAGATGTCCATGCAGACTTCCTCATTACTGAAGCAGGAACATGACTTGTTCAGCCTGTAACTATAACAAGACATGAACTACACATAGACATGGATTACTTGCCAATTCTGAGAAACCACAAGTCCTCTCTCACAAGTCCACTGATGAAATGACAAACCACAAAACCCAATGATGTTGATCTCTGAAAATGTATTTACCAATCAGATTGCATCAGACAGATGGCACAAAACTTATAGAGTTGCCCAGACTCTTTTTTCAATTTTTCCTCCATGTGACCTCAAATTATCTTCGGCTTAGGTTAGCCTGTGTCACAGATATGTATGGCGCAACAGTTAACTTGCTCTGTTCCTTAAAAAAGAGATTAGTCTCTCACCCACCACAATTGATATGGGCAGGAAACATGGTCCTCATCAGAGGTTATGAATTTGAGTAGACAGAGTATTCTCCTACCAGAGAAGAAATGTGCGCGACCTGGAAATGTCCCATTTCTCACCCATCATTCCAACAGCACAGAAGCATCCCTCACAACTGAGATAATGATCCGCAGTGCTTCAGGAGGGAAGCACTCTCACTAGTTAAAGAGGGGGGAAAGAGAGGAGGAGAGGGCAAAAGAGAAATGGAGCGAATGAGAGAGCAATGCTTTGCCAGCATTACTTTCTATGGCTTACTTGTGTAACTTTCTTGAAGCCGAGTTCTTGCAAACTCTCTCGCTGAGTCAATACATAAGCTGGTAAGTTCAGAAATGTACAAGCAGCACACGTGGCCTCTAAACATATAGGAGGGAGGCCTGCTGATGGACCTGGCTAATGTCCTTACTTAGCACTGAAGCTCCTCATTCAACTAAAATCATGAATAGCTGCAGTGTTTTCGACCTGGGTTACAACACAAATCTGCACCTACGCCAGACAAGTTTGTGAGGTAAACCAATGAAAACTTTAGTTAACACCTAGTGTCTCTTCTGTCATATGCTTTTCAATGACAAATTTAGTGGTTAGTGAGAAAGAATTTCAGCACGCAAACCAAGGTTCTGCAGTTGTGTTGCTGAGCTGATACATTTTTGGTTTATATGCCACTTTTTCCTCTCCTAAATAATGTTCTGAAAACTGCATGTTTGTTCCTTGTAGGGATATAGACCTCATCCCAGTTTTACAACTACGGCCATCATGCATATATTTTTGAAGATGTTTTGAAACAGTATCCAAGAATTTTAAATAAAACGTGACTCATTTGTAATTCAATTTTAAGTTGCAACACCGAGCAACCCTAAGAAACTAACTGAAAGTCACAGCTTCATTTCAGTACAAAAAAAAAAGGAAAAGGAAAAAAAGTTCCATTTTGCATTGAACTAATGAGAAGCTGATTGACTGGATTTTATTTCTGTGACTTGATCACAGAATACACAGCGGGCTGTAGTTGTTGTTGCTGTTGTTGTTATTGAGTGCATATTGTCAGAAAAAAGAAATCCAATCCAAGCTCTGGCACAAACTAAATACCTGAATTGGTGTTAATGAGGCTTTATGAAATATAATTCAAGGAAACTGCTACCTTTTCACCGCACATGGATAAAAAGCCACCAGTTCTGATCTTTGACAGTCAGCAGTCCTTCAGAAGCTCGTCATTTGGTAGCATGGTGTCAGGAGGAATGTCCTCTGTTTTTTTTTTTTTTTTTACTTGGGGTAGACCAAAGTTAAATTGTGACAGGAAGGTTCAAAATGCACCCTGATTTCTTGCATAGTGAGTCATTGTGTGAAATTATACATTCTGGTTGACTGCAGACAGGTGTCTTGCTGCAGACCCTGGACCTGAAGTGAGAATTTCTGCATTTGCTTTATGACTCATAATGAACATTCTCCTGGCACCCTGAGCACTAATTATATGTCAGCGACATGTTTTATGTTTTGCGGGGCAAAGACTCACGATTGGCATTTATTAGGAATGCTAAGCCACATAGCTTCACATTAAATAGTTTATTTTTCCGAAACCCAAGGCTGTTAATTGGAAACATTTTAAGAAAAAAAGGCTTTTTGCAAAGCTTGAAAAATACTTTTCTAACTTCTGTTTTATTTGTTGTACTCTTTATCTACCACACCCCAAGCAATGGCACTATAAAGTAACCTGAAATAAAAGCTGTTTTCCTTCCAGATTAATTTGCATTTTAAAAGTAATAATCCCGTGCACAAGATCATTCACACAAGCTCCGCATCTGGAAACACAGAGTCTGTGGACTGCCTTTCAAAATGAAGTCCATGAATTCTGATTAATCACTAATACTCAAATCCATTAACGTTAACTTTCGGTTTATTCCTTCATACAAAAATAACTGTGGAGTACTGTATATGTATTCATTTGAAGAAAACACACCATATATAAGACAGCTAATTTCACAACCTGTGAAGAACTGGTAGGAACGTGGGCTGCAGTGTATTATAATGGTTAGGAGACTTTGCTTCTAAATGGTGGGGTACTGCTCAAGTCCAGTCACTTGAGCTAATGCACACACTATGACTCTGAGCAGGGAGAGCTACCCAGCAACAAAGGAAAATGGGTTTGATCAACTTTGATGTATATTGTACATAAGAATGGACAAAATTCAAGTTTAAAGATTTAATGGTGCTGATGCAGAAAGACATGGAACATTGTGACATGTCTTTGTCTGTTTCTGTTGAAGCAATGAAAGAACATTGTAAATGTTTTTAAAAAGAGGCCAAATTCTACCACACTTTAGTATATTTTTCCCCCTTTGTATGTATTCAGCCATGAGAAAGCAGCTCTGGCTTTCAACTCAAGCCATATTCACACCCCTACAGAGATAATTGCACCAGTATGTTTGTTGGTCGCGGCATCACCGTGGGGTTAAGCAGTCTGAGGTTCGGGTCTGGTGTGCTCGCATGTGCAAATGCATGCACGTGTGAACGCATGCGCGGGTGTGTGTGTATGCACATATGCAATTGCATGTTTACCCGTGCGTGCATGTCTGCATATCTAGGTCTGTGGCCATCTGTGTTTGTGCATGGGATTACATGTGTTCATATGCCTGCATGTGTACTTTCTCACATATTTGTTTCTTTGTTGGCTCATGTTATCATGTTTGCATGTGAATGTTTGTACATGTCTGTATACATGGATGTTGAGTGTGAGTGTGTACGTGTGTGTGTGTTTGCATGAGCGTGACTGTGTGCATGTATGTGTGTGTTTGCATGAGCGTGTGCATGTGTGTGTGTTTGCATCAGCGTCAATGTGAGTATGAGTCTGCCAGCTCCCCCTTTAAAGGATAACATGACTACAGAAATCAGATGTATGGAAATGAGTACAGTACATTTATCCACAATGACTTCATTATGTTACATGTAAAATCTGACACAAAACTTATAGGATGCAGCACTCATTGTAAAACAGTTTGCGAATGCCAGAACGCAGTGTTTGTACACCGTGCGTTCAAGCTACTCATCTGTATTTTCACTTATACGTTTTTTGACCAATGAAAGAAACGGCTTAGTGAATCGCTTGTCATTAATAATTTCTGAGGACATGCACTGTTTAGACGCTGCCCAGGGGACCTCCCTGCTAAATGCTATCTGCACTGTTTAAAACGCTTTTCAAATATGTATTCATTTATTCATAGTTAACTGCATACTTCTTGTCATCCCTCTTCAGCCCTCAGTGGCAGCCAGGGTTCTTACATATCTCAGAATACGCTACATGCACACAGGCATTACTCAAAACCAATTAAATCTGCAATAAGCAATTTTTGTTCCCTCATCCTTAACAAAGGATATTATCAGGTAAGTATAACGTGCTGTCTTTCTTATATATTTATTTATGATTTATTTTTTTGTTCTGTCGTCATGGGAGGGAGCAGATTGTAGAAAGGTTTAATCTGAGGGCAGAGTTTCCTTCAGGATTTTAGAGCTCACCCCCATACAGCTATAGTGTTGCCAGGAGAAGGAAGAATAGGGAGCTTTGAAGAATGATGAAACGAATGTTGCCTCTTTTATTTTTCTCTCGCTTGTTTGGTCGGATGGTTGGCTTATTGCTTCAGTGCCCTCCGTTATCAATCGGAAAGTTTTACAAAGACAAAATCTTAAGATTCCAAAGATAAAATGAAGAAATTGTTTTAAATCGACAGAAAAAGAAATCGAAATCCTCAGGGGTGTCTGTGTGATTACACTGATTCCTAATTTAAGGGAACCCCAGAAAAATCTGCACAGATGAAACAGATGTTTCACGTCTCTTTTTTCAGTTCATGGGCCTATTACAGTAGTTAACATTACAGTTTTGGCTTATGTAATGACTACTTCTGTCAGCTCTGAATTCTGTATCATCTCTTTGCCTTCCCTCTCTGTGCACTTCTGTATGTCACTGTGGATAAGACTGTTCACTAACAGCCTAGCTGTAAATGAAACACAGCGTCTGTCTAAAACTGGTAATTGACTCAATGCATATAATATCTTTGTGTGTGATGTGTCTATCTATGTATGTCTGTGACATGTTCTGCAAAAGGCTCATAATTAACTCATTGTGTGAGTGTCTCCATATGTGATGTATTAATTCACAATTTCCAATATGCACAAGAGTATGTTTATATGTGTGATGTACAGTACATAAGTAGCAAAGAAAAATACACCAGTATCTCTGCGACCAGCATATATATTTATACAACCCACCCCCCCCCCCCCAAAAAAAAAAAAAAACAAGGGCCAAACAAACTGAACAACTTTCACTTTCACCAGACTGCCCAGAAAATCACTCAGGCTCAACAATGAGACGGTTTAGAAAATGATGTTTGTTCACACATTTTAGCTTTACGATCACACACTGGCAGCAAGGCATTAAAACCCACTGCTCCATCTGGGCACTTTGCATGAGCTGTTTTAACATGTCATTCACCAGCTTAATAACACAATGCAGGCAGTGGTGCTCTTTCCCATTTACTGTCAGCCACTTTAGAAAAGACTGTTCTATCCAACACACTTTACTGATGTGAGAGTGAGTGAGGTTCTGTTGAGGCAAAAGTGGGAGGAGCTACCACATACTACCAGTGATGATTTGCACCAATGACTGTATTGGCTGTGAAGAGGAAAACATTTCTGATTGGTTAAAATAAGTTTGTGATTGACAGATGACTGTAGCTGTACCCTAATAGGGTTAATGAAACCTAATTTAAACCATCACTATTTTCTTTACTCTTCGGTATTTATGAGACCATTTCCTCACTGTCCGTCAAGCTTCATTTACTCTATATGTCATTTTTGGGGCTTTCTGACACAGCCAACACAAAGTATGAGACATGATTAGTGTCCATCATAACTTAATGAGATGCACAGAAACTTCCGCAAGCTGTTTCTCTGTGTGTGTGATTTAAGGTATAAATTAGTTAAAAATAGATGTAATCGTTGGTTGAGGTGAGGAGAATTGTATTGGCCAATAGGTAGCTGTCACCTCTTTTTTTTTCCAACTTTAATTTAATCTCGGCTCGGTTAACCAAGAGCTCAATTTTCTCATTCAGTGACAAAATGGGGACCCGGAGCAGGCTGGAAATAGAGATGATTCACTGATGAGATGTAGAGAGGAAGTTTTAGTGGGAATTGAAAACTCATGCCCTTACAGAGGTGACCCCAGGAATCAGAGTGGATAATAAATGTAAGGGACTGCGTGGAAAACACAGGTGAATGATTACCTCAGCCAGCCATTTACAGAGGAATCCCCTCGCCTGGTGTTTTAACCATCAACGCTCTTTGAGTTGCGAACATTATAGCCAAAGAGAGTGTAAGCCTTCTTTGATGTCACTGACAACTCTTAACTCAATAATTACAATGTATTAAGCAGGTGATTGGACAAAACTTTATTCTGAATCAAGCAATCACGTTCACTCTTCGTTTGAAGCTCCGCCTCTGGACTTCATTTAGTGACTGGGCGTCAGTACATTCCAGAGCATCTCTCTCGTTTGAGTGTACTACATGGAGGGATGAAAAGATGGGCGGTGTTGCCTGCAAATAATGTATGTGAATGTGATCATGATTCAGCAGGACATAAAAATTCACAGCGTGACCCAGGACACACATAAATACATGATCATACTGCTATTCTATAACTGCAGAAACATGATAACATCTAGCTTTGACAAATATGTCATTCGAAATAGAACAGGAAAACAGAACAGTGAAACTATAATCAGTATTAACTGTGAGATTTCCATCTCAGGAGTCACAACCAGCCATTTCCCAAGAATGTTTCTTTTTTTTTTTTGTATGCCCCTTGTTAAATTATTTAATGTGGGTAGTTCCACATTGTGGTGCTATAAAGACAGCACAGTGGCATAGTGCCTGTACAATTTTCTGTAGGAGGAGCCCTGACTCCTGCTGCTCACTTATTCTGTCCATACCATGTGCATACACAGCCTAGCTGGTTATGGCTTTATCACTGGTGATAAACGACAGGTGTAAGGCTTAATGATATAATGGCAACCTTCCATGGCCCAGAATTAGCTCCTTCCTCTGTAGCCATAACACACAGACTACAGGCACACCCGTCACGTGATATGTCACATGACATGACTGCTGACTGGCTGTCTCATCTCATTTACCGCAGAGAGGGCCTTAGCAGAGCTGGCCGCTGTCTCACCCCCTTTCCGTAGCCTTAGGCTTGACAATATGTGTCACTTGACGCACAATCAATTTGTATTTTAATTGCATTGTTATTAGAAAAATAATGATGGTCTTGATTTATGTTTCATCAAAATGTAATACATAAAATTAACACTTCAGTCTTAATATGTGTTGTTCAATCTTAAGGCTTTTCTGTTGCACCAATTTGAATATATTGACTCATACTGAATGCATGGGTGAATACTGACTGATGCGTTATAAAATATGATTGATATTCCAATTTTACTAATTTAACAATTTCCTTTTTTCATACTGTTCAAATTAATCACACACATGAGCATGCCAAAAGTAACATCTGATGGACAGATACATAAATAAAAAATGAAAGATTATAAAAATAAATAAATGTAAGAAGTTAGCAGCTACTGAAATGCCTGACAATCAACTGTAGTATCCCTCTGGTGTAATGTCACTACTGATTTAACATGAGGGAATGACCTAATTACATAATGCAACAGTGAAAAGATGCTATTTTTAAAACCTCATCAGCCATTTCTCCAGGGTGAGAGTATCTGAGGTGATTTCCTCACTAAGAAGAAAAAAAAGAAGAAGAAGCAGAAAATGTGTATTTATATAGTGTCTTTCCACTGCCCAAGGACATCATACAAGAGAGAAATCAAACACCAGCGTTTGGAGGAATGGACTAAGTAATACAAGAGGACCACTCAACTCAATTACTCAACATACACAACACACATAATCAACATACAAATCCAAACTGCTACAGAATGAGGAAGAAACACACAGAGTCAGAAGTGAGGGCTCCTCACGTTTGCATTAGTATAATGTAATATATATATTATATATATATATATATATATAATATAATGTAATATAATATAATATTCATAAAGTGTAATATGTATAATATCATATTAATAATGGTTGGATAAGAGGTTGCAGGTTCAAATCCCAAAAGGGGCAATGCTTTCATACCCTTCAGCCAGTTACTTAGCCCCGATGACTTCAATAAACAACCAACTACGTAAATGGGTACAGTGCACAGTGTAAAAATCAAAACCACCAGGGTGCTGGTGTCTGGTAAGCTAACAGATAGGGCAAATTAATAAAACAGTGTGGAGTCTGCAGGTGCTAACGTGCATAAGACATAAATGAAAGGCCAAAAATAGATTCCATTCACCAATGATATGATTTGGAAAGATAATTTAAAAAAAAAAAAAAAAAAACCTTGTGTGCAGATGGCTCTGGCATCTGGTGAGTTCCTGGTTTTTAAATTCATCAGAGGACCAGGAATTCCTTCACCAGCGTACAACATAATACATATGTTTAACTTCAGGGTGCTGGAGAGAGAATCGGTGAACGAGAGTCTGCAACCTCTCCACTTTAAAAAAAAAACTGGACCTGAATTATCATCGTAAGTCCAATTGTCCAATCAGCATTGGGTAAGGGAAGTGGATAAACGTCCAATCATCTGCATGAGTGGCTTCCCTCTTCTCTCTCTCTCATTTGTAAAAGGACACTTTTATTTCCATCTCAAAGGGGTGAGTCATATTTCATAAAAAGCACCACTAATAGAATATAAACTTTTTTTTTTTGTATTTCTGTGCCATTCCTGTGGATGAGGTAGAAATTATTTACATTTTGAACATTCCTCTGAATTTGAGAGAAAGGCTAAAGGAGGTCAAAGAAATTTTATCAAACATCTGTTTGAAAAAAAAAAAAAGAAAACAGACAGCCCAATCTGTGTTCGTCTTTATGTAGGCTAAACATAATACCTTGAGAATGTTGTCCCCCCCCCAAAAAAAAAAAAAAAAATTAAAAAAGAAAATGAAACAAATTACAGGTTTAAGTGCCCATGCATGAGGTGATAGCCTTCTACTTATTAGGATTTAATGAGTTCACACATTAGCGCCTTAGGGTGTTAATCATTTTTCAAAATGAGTGAAGTGTCAAACCTTAGCACCCACTATTCTCCTTCAGAGAAAAAATAAAGTGCATGTAGTGCTACATATTTATTTTTCTCTAAGTTCCACATTAATAGCACATGTCCATAAGAATCAGCAACTGTGGTCTCAAGCTATGATTCTGGGATATCTAAGCGTACCTTAAATAGGTATTTTTAGATACCAAAAAGGCTTAATACTGTCTATAATTCTTAGAAGGCCATCTGTGTAGAGGAGGACTTTTCAATTGCCCTTGTGTTGTCAAATAAGAAATATAAGAATATGACTGGTATTCTGAGTACAGATGTGGTGTTGTCTAAAAATAAGATAAAATGAGTATGGTTGATATTGCATCAACATTTATCATTAACTTTGACTCATAATTAAACACAGGTGTTCATCTTTGTCTACACAGGGACAGTTTCATTACTTCAGGGACCAATAACGTTTCTTGCACCCAGGCCCTTCATCCACTAATCCTTCCCAAGACAGTTCAGGGACCAACAGTGTTTTTTGCCCATTGTAACCAGCTCATGCCGGTGGTACAGAATTATGGCATAAGACCTAACGCATCAGCTTGAGCTCTTCTGTGAATAACAGGCACTAAAACTCTGGAGTATTTAACACTTCTCCAGCAGCACGTTGAAGCATAATAAACCATACATACACAATTACGCTTTATTTTGAAATATTACTGCAGCATGCGAGAGATCCATGCTTAATTTGACAGGAAGGGCTGTACTCAGTCCCACTCATGTGCTGGCCCCTGGGTACGTCCCGGTGCCATCTGGCTGCAGATTCTCCATGCCAAGGTTTAAAACAAACAAATCATCCAACTTGTTCATGCCCAGGTGCAGCAAACTTCCAAACCCCCAGTTATGCCGAGCTCATGCCCACAGTTTCTAACATTGCCATTTTCCAGCTACTTTACTGTGAAGCACTTTGTACTCAGAATGTATTTCTGTGTTTCCTAAATGTGCTGTAAGTGTCTTAATATTATATGTTATATATGGTAATTTTACATGACAATAAACATGTAAAATGCTAAATGTGTTTTTTTTTTTCTGAAAATGCAATGAAAGGGGTTACATATTAATATCTAATATACACACACACACACACACACACACACACACACACAACAGGACTGTTTTGAGACATGCATTAAAACATAATTTTTTTGTTTTTATGTTTTAATGCATTTGTTAAATAAATAAATAAATAAATACATACATACATACATACATACATACATACATACATACATAAATAAATAAATACATAAATAAATAAATAATAATTGTCACCACGATTGCCACAAACCACAATTCTGTTCCCTCTTTTTATCATATGTACATATGATATTCAGAATAAGAAGATATCCATCAATCATTAGCATGGAAAAGGCTTTGAGAAGTTGAGGATCAAAGACATTACCTATAACTCTTTTGACAAGCCACCCTGCAAATACCACATCTAGTCTAGTCAGACACCATGGGCTGAGCCAAGATTACCTAGATTAACTAATGACAGACCGATGCTGAAAATGAATTCAGGCAGCGCATACCCAGAGGTGGACAACTCTGGCTTCAGAAAGGAAAAGCCCTACCATGTATGTGTTCTGGCCATTCATCAAACCCACTGATTCTAAACAGCACAGCCCTTCAGCCAGGTAGATGAACTAATCAGCGCACTCACCTGGTTTAAGTGAATGTGCAGAACAAACACATGGTAGAAAAAATACATTTACTCTCTGAAGCCAGAGTTGTCCACCTATGCACATAACTCAAGGACTGGATTCACCCCTACATGTGCGGTCAAATTCTCTGAAGAACCTCCCAGTAATTTAGTTGATGAACACCTTAATGAAAATGTGAAGACGCCATGCATGATATGACAGCCCATGTGAGAGGACCTGAGCCTCGGAAAACATGGCTCCTCACTCTGTTCTTTTGTTTGTTTGGTACAAAGCATAATTTAGGCTAGGCTGGCCTAATCAGGAAAGCATTTACCATATTGATTCTGAAGTATGATAATTAAAAACAGGCCATTCTTTCAAGCGTGGCATTTCCTTTAAACACAGGTCACAGACTGTTCAGCGCTAAGAAAAAGGAAAGTGCTCTGTTATGCAAATTTACTAAACCAGCACAATTATGTATGATTACAAAATGAAATCAGCCTAATAAGGAAACAAAACAGGCTTATCATGCAGAGACTGTGTTAACCGGTAGTGTCCTGTTCCTGACTTGTTTTTCTTCAGAATTTATATTTCTAGTCCTGCTTGCAGCCATGTCTATTCCACTATCTGATCCAGTTATGGGAATACTCAAGTTATGGCAAAGAATTTTAAGTGCACAAGATATAATTGAATATGCATCAGTATATTATAAATATCTTTCCCATTATCTTACACAGAGTCAGTAATGCTATTTCCATCTTTCATGGACCTATCTTCTTTTGCCTAGCAGGTTAAATGACTGCTTTAATTCTTACGACTGTAATTTAATTTCAGATAAGTTTCAATAACTCAATTAATACTGAGCTAAACTGGAGATCTAGTTGACGTTACATTGCGATAATATGTCTTCTGATTCTCACAGTATATGTGCCGTTTTGTTAGGTTAATTATGATGGTAGAAAATGTTGTGTAAAGAGTTTTTTTGAAAAGTAAATAATGGAAATGTTTCATTTGTTAAAATCTAAAAATCATACACAGGAATCGTCCTGCGTCCTTTTTTCAGTTTCCATGTGAAACTCTGTATGGTGGGATTGGCAGCAGCATGTTAAATGGGGTCAGAGCTGGGAGAAGGGAAAAAAGGCAATCTGTGGTGAGTTTTCTGTCAGACAATGCCCAGAGCACAAGACAGAGCAGTGCTGGAGCAAAACGGGCACTATCTGCTCCATGTACGCTACTTGGATGCAGAGGGTTGTTGTTTTGGTGGGGGGTTGGGGTGTTCCTAAGTTGACCATATGAAAATTTGGCAAACTAAGTTTTCAGACACGCTTCTTTGTGGAAAGTTGCCCAATAGCTTGGAAGCACCTGGGGACATTGAGTCAGAAGGAATCAAACCTCTTCCAGGCGTCTGCAGAGAAAACTCTGTTCAGTGTGTGTTTCTCAACAGGATCCTGGCAATGTGAAGGGACAACCGCCAAAGGTGTTGGAGCCAACAGGACAACGGGGGCAGAAGATCTCACCAAGGCCATTAGTAAATCATGGATGCAAGCCAGCAACATCCTAAAACAGGGGTAAACAGGCAACAAAGTCAACAATGGCAACATTTACTTAAGGGGTCTGAAAATGTATACACATGTCATGAATGCAATCTGAAAACTTCTGTCCGCAACTCCTCAAAGTACACCCCACCAGAGTCTGCAAAGTCCTGGCTCATATTTGTCTCCATTGTATATCCGTTCTTCCACTCTCATCCACTCTCTCCCCTATGAGCATACCAACATTTCCTTCTGTTCCATTACGTATGTCATTATATTGTTACAGTGTGGCTTAGAGTACTGTGCTTGCAGTTAATGCATAGAATAAACCCTTAAAAACACAAACAGTCACCCAGTTGTATATGCTATAGGTGTCATTAACTGTTAACATTAACAGTTATCATGTTATTATCACTTAAATTTAAATTCAAAATCATTGAAATCCCTCATACTACAAATAGTAAGTAGTAATTCAAGGGTATGCTCCTTTTGGGTTAGTTAATTATTTTGGCATTAACATTAACAATTAAATAATTAACTGGGATTCCAAATGTATTGCTTAAGTAATTGAATGAGACTGATTGTTGATGGAGGTTATACCCTGTGTTCCCACTGGACTAAATAGCTAATTGAGCCAGGGAAACTGATGGAAAGATACACCTGCATATGCACCAGCCCTATAGCAGGGGAAGTAAATATGGGCAGCCTGTAGTCTAGTGGCTAAGGTACATGACTGGGACCCCTGAGGTTGGTGGTTCAAGCACCAGTCCAGCCACAGCAAGAACAACATTGTTGTTGGGCCCCTGAACAAGGCCCCTAACCCCACATTGCTCCTAGGTGTGATTGGCCCTTGGTTAGCCTAATCAACTGTAAGTCGCTTTGGATAAAAGCATCAGCTAATATGACTGTAATGTAGTTAATTCTCCTGTCCCAAAGATATGTTAAGGGAAGGTGTCTCAACACTCGACTGAATAAAGATTTTTAAATTGGCCCTCACCGTAAGACTAAGCAGGTACCCATGTGAAATACATAAATGCCAGCTCAGAGATCAAACGGTCTGGGGGATTGATTTACCTTTTTTTGTTTGACTTTTACATTTCCTCTTTCCTGTGATTGAGGTGAATTGAAATATGATTTCAGACTTCTGGCAACAAGTCGGTAATTTCGCGATCCCTAGACGGACCCTCAAACCGTGATGAGGTGTCTCAAACAATTTTCCCTTGTAGCAGATAGTAATGTTTTCAACAGTACTAGTGTCTGCCGCCTTTCCCCAACATGCAGACAGTTGCTGATTACTCCAGAGAGAGAGAGAGAGGGAGAGAGAGAGAGAGAGAGAGAGAGAGAGAGAGAGAGAGAGAGAACATAATGATGATAGTGATGAAAGGCTTTCTTGGTTTTGTATGAGAGTTTGATTACTGTGGAGAAGGATATGGAACCAGAGAAAAATACTATCAAATTAGTGTGTTTTATTGGATAATAAAATATAATATTAATAATACAGAGCACATTTCTGTGGTGATTAATGCCTTAGGAGAATCAATGGTACATAGATTAATAAAATTACAAGCAGTGAAAACCTATTAAAACAGTTTGTTAAGTAAATAAATAAATAAATAAGGAAAAAAGAGAAAAGCACAACTCACAGTCTTATCTATGCCATCAGTTTGACACTAATTTGCTTCATAACAGAAAGCAGTACACAGGTGAGAAATCTCAATGCAGATATACTAGTCAATGACTGAAAATGCAATTACAATATAACTAACAGCAGACAAACATGAATGCAACATCCATAACTTTCAGATTGCTGTCAAATCATTAATTTTAAGAAAAGCAGTTCAAACAGATTTGTGCATTTTTATTTTTTTATGTAAACCAATTATTCATCCTTCCATGCCACAACTAGGTCTCACAAAACAGCTCAATTCCCATGTTCAGAACAAGGCAGAACAGGCAGGGCCCCAATGTCTTGGGTTATTTCATGAAACCACAAACAGTGAAATCAGTCTACACAGTGTGTGGTTACAGTGGTATATCCCTGGCCAATCAGTTGCCCCGTTGCTCACTAGTGACCCCTCCCCTTTCTGGATGGGTGCCTTCAGGTCTGTAGATTGAAAATGCATTGACTCTTCCCTCAGCAACGGCAGTGAATGATGGGAATCAAGTGTGGAAAATAACCAGTTTCAATACATATGCAGCCACTTCCTCCTTGTCAAAAAGAAGGAGGAAATGTTTCTTGATGAGTACCCATCAAGAATGAATTTCTTGATGGGTACTCATGAAATTGTTTTTTTTTTTTCTTTTTGGGTGGGAAAAAATACCTTTTTTTATGTAGACCCTATGGTTCTTTGTGAAAACAAATGGGGAACCATCCGTACTGGATATTTCCATCGGCTCTCTACAGTATTTCAGAAGCAGGAAATATGGTTCATACTGGACTCATGACTTACAAGGCAGGTACATTCTGTTCCGGGATCGTTTTAAAATGTGAAAACTTGATACGCAGCCAATGTTCTTAAACAGTCACACCAGTCAAATCCCCAGGGGTTTATAATTGCTGTCAATGCAGCTTCATGGTCTATGAGCAGTATGACGGTCCAGTCTCTTTAGAAATCTTGAGAGATAAATGACTTTGTAATGGCCTAAGAGAATGCAATAAAACAACTATGATTGACCTGTTGGGAAATGGCACCATGGGCTGCAAGGTGAAATAGCCTGCTGTCTGCCATGCACGCAGAGACATTACTGCAGGAATTTATTACAGTGAAAAAACCAAAGGCAAAACAGCCCTGACAAAGAGAGATCTGAGAGAAAGAAGCGAAAAAAAATGTTCCAAAGAAATGAACAGGTCAAGGACTTCCAAAAAAAAAAAAAAACATGACGGTGCAACAATGTGTATTCTTCTTAAATTTTAGTTTGAATGTTTAAAAGAAGATGAATAACCTTACACAGTTTATTTTTTTTACCAATAAATGAACAGATTTGCATTTTTTTTTCTTTTTATGGTTTTGGGACTATACATTGATGGGAGAAGGCTTTCATTACTGATCATTCATTACATAAACACCTCCATTTAAGTGGAATTACAATCAGAAGAGCAAGGCAAATCAGAGAGCCAGGAGACAGTCTGTGAAGAAGCATCATGAAATGAGAAAGTTGGATGAAACAGACTAGGAAGAAAACATAAAGACAGGGAGAAAGGATGAACAGAAAGGAGAGGAGGACCGTATGGTAAACACGCTGTTTTGCTATGCAGAGAGGAGATTAATGATTGATGACACGTTCCCCTGGCACTATGTACTCCAAGACACTTCCCTCAAATTATGAAAAAAATATGCACTGTTGCACCTAATGTTTGAAATAGAGCCATATTGCAATAGTAATCTGTCAGAATGCAGAACAGCATATGGAAATATACATCAAACACATTCAATTTCTTTCCTGCAGACCGTGTGATGTTTAAACAAAAGTTTAGATTGATTACTGATTCTCTTGTTTAAATGGGATGAAAAAAAAAGTTAAAATGTCAAATTTAAGCTTGTGCATATAGTTTTCCCAACAAATTAAGATAATATGCATGATATCTTTCTGGACATTGCTAGGCTAATCAGCACCTGTACAATGCTACACCTATCTGCAAAAGAAACTCAGTGAATTTCTTCAATCTCAACCCACATCTCATCCCCTCAATTTAACATGACAAGTATTGAATAATCATGGCCCCTTTTTGTTTTTTGTTTTTTCTTTCCACGGAGTTTGAAAAACAAAACTTAACTCAATTTAGTGTCTTATTTATGACAGCGTACACAATGTTTTTGTAACATTTAGCCTGTGAAAATTATTTAAACCTGGCTATCTTTTTTTTCCTATTAATTTGTATTCATGACAGAAGTAGGTGTAGCACACTGTAAATAATGACGATTCTCTGGTACACAGATGCTAGGAACATGATTGGGATCTGTTGTGAAGACTATAATCACTGAATCAGAATGATGACATTTTGCTGCATCTCAGGTCAAGGCACTGTCTGGAGAAATATCGACCTTTCTGTAGGCTTTACTCACCTGAACTCATTTTGAATTAATCGTGTCCACGTGACAACGGTTTGCTTTATAGAGCAGCACATTCGATTAGCAAAGCAATTTCAATTTGTTACCTACTTAGCACCAACAGCCACCAGTCATTTCTAATGGCAATGCTAAAGCAGTCTTTGAAACAAGCAAAATGAGTAATTCCTTCCCTTTCCTGAGGCTTAGAAAGGAGAAGTTCAGGTAGGTAAGGTTTAATCATTTACAAGGGAGGTGAAATTGGGATACCCTTTAAACATACCAATTTATTTCAACTAAACACTCCCAATAACATATATCAGTGACATTCTGAGATTATTTTCTAAATGAAAGAAAAAATGAAAATCAGTTCTTATCTTTATATTGCATATGTAGGCGCTTTCCTTTTATTGCTTCTTATGAAAGTAGTATCATAGTGCCATGCCAGTATACATGTTATATGATAGTGTCTTTGAGGACAATTTGGGTTGAGCATCTGTAATGATGCACTGTAGTGCATTTTAAATATCCAACCAAATCAGGGTCTGGAAGGTCTGACTGTACGTCCATATGACTGATAATTCCCTAAAATGCTTTTACAGCACTGTGTCTTACAGCTCTACAGAGCCTCAGAATTTGCTAAATATGAGGATACTGAAGCATATAGGAATTGTTAAGTTCTGCCTATTTTTTTTTGCTACAGTTCATGTTAAAAGTCTCCTTCAGTCATCATCCTTCCCTTTCCTTTATTTTCCGATAAACATGGCTGGTACCTGAATAGTTAAATCAACGAAGCTCTGCAAATGTGAGCATTTCCATGATGTTTCATAAGTGGTTTGAAATCGTCTCCAGTTGTGACTTCACAGCTGGGCTTCATATGCACATTCTTCCACCAAGTCATGACTAGACAGCTTTAATAGATGGATATCTGAGTTTATGACTGATTATTTTAACATTCTTGTGCTTTTGAGAGACTGAGGGGGTTAGGCAATTACCATGCATATCACCAACAATTAATTTAAAACATTTAAACCAAATGAAGCATACGGGAGTACAGTGGAAATTATTGCATATCAAGATGGGGCAAAACAAAGAGTTAATACTGAACAGTTACACTATATGTAACGGCCCTTAGTTAGAAAACTGAAACTAAAGTAAAATCAGTTCCCACATGTACAAGTATTTGTCTGTGTTGTAAAAATCTTTCTTTTTACATTTCCATCATTAGTCTAGAACCATGAACGGATGTCTATGAAATTGAATTAATGTGGACCTTGAAAAAGAATCTAGAAAAGTACTTGTGCTTTGAATTACAGTCCAAAAGCACACAAGGTTTTATTTATCAATTAAGTTATTTATTTATTCATTTATTATGTTTTCTCTTTGGTGAAGAAGAAGAGTGAATACAAAAAACAAGGAGAGAAATAAAAGTGTAAAAAAGTGCATCAAAACAATAAAACACTAATCGTTTGTAATAATGTATGATTAAAAAGAGGAGTAAAGAACCCTTATTTGAGGCCTTCAACTTCTGATCTGCTGTCGCAGCTCCTCTGTACTTTCTAAGCAGTCTTAGAGAATAGTTGGTTCACTCAGGGAGCAAGAAGAGAAGGATAAAGAGTGACAGGGCAATTTTAAATCAGAACTGCCTTGCGCAGATATTCAACCAGCTATCCGTATGAATTAAAAGTCATTTATTTATTTCTAAACTGTGGACTTATCATCCTACGAGACCATCATAAATCAAGCCATTACCCACGGGCTTAAAATAAATTGGGTTTGGATTATAAAAATTCAGGGGGAAAAAATGGACAAAAAAAACCTGACACTATTTACGTTTTTATTGTTAAGGTTTGATAGGATATCGTTTATGAATTCCACCATCCATCCGATACTCGCTGCCAGCTAACACAATAGCGTGGCAGTAATCGGCTTAAAATGGACACCATTTGCTCTTTAATGTCTCAGTTTTGCATGACTGTAAATTCATGTAGTTAAGCTTTGAAATCGCTCTCAGTAAGCCAGACTTTTGACAGAAGTTGTTAGCATACTTTTTCTGCTCAGAACTTTGTGTCTGCTGAATTGGTAGGGCAATCAAATAGTGCAATATGACACATACATACACTTCATGGAATGCACAGATCACTTCCAGCTTTGATCAATAAAGCCATAATTAAAATCCTTGCAAATGCCATGATTATTTTTAGGCAGGTTTGGGGAGGGTGTTGAGAGAGGACAGGGGATGGGGGGGGGGGGGGGGATGTAGGGGAGGCAGTGGGGTTGAGAAATAATGGAACAATTTACAATTTCAAATGACTAAATGGCATACTTAGCTCAATGATTTGCAATGCTATTAAACATTTGGCTTCAATAACTCCTTTGTAAGTCTGATAGTTTAATATAGCACTCGTGGCTCATTTCGTTAACATAAAATTATTTTAATATTGTTGTGTTGAGTTACTGGTTCCAAGGGACTTGATACTCAATAATATGTTTCTCAATAGACAGTTGCATTTCTAAATTACACACCTTACATATTTGGCTGCACTCGATATTCCTTCTAGATACATATTTGTGCACACTCAGTAGTCCTGCATATTGACTGCATGTCAGGATTACCCAGACTGAGGTATGACTCATAACTATCCGCCCTTTGGGCCTGTCTCGCTTTTGAGACAGGCTTTACCTTTATTTTGCAACATCAGCCAGGCACTTCTGAATATTTTACCTGTCAACCATATAATGCACCCTTGGACTCGGGATGACTCGAAATTATGCAAAATGACAGCTATTGCAGTGAGTTCTGGCAGGCGAGCTAACGTGCTAATGCTCCCGCGACGCTCATGACGCTGGGCATGGAGTCACGCTGTCCGTTCCCTGCTCGATGAATTAATCGAGGAGAGAAGGAGGCCAAGAACACGGGTATCATGGGGAAGAGGGGAAAAAAAAATTCTCACCAGCCTTATAAAAAGCATGCAGACAGAGTCATGAGATCAGGAGGTCAGACCCATCATGGGAAACACTGCGAACTTGGCTGACAAGCTGTCTCTTTATGGATTATGGGTAATATGCATTTCCATATGCAACTTTAAGTATAATTACCCATCTCCAAACCACCCCGTGTCCCTCCAGTGCAGCTAATGCGGTGCTGCCGGTGAATCTGTCCAGAGCCTCGTATGTTGAGGAGACATCAGCTAATTGCTACGCTTTAAGCCCAGGGCACCATAACGGGACTAATTGCTAAGTTCAGGGATGAGGCCTGCTCACATTCAGAGTGGGGGGGGGGGGGGGGGGTGGGAGAGACGGGTATGGATGGTGGTTTAGGCCCTGCCATGGGTTATGTTATTTGCTCTAAGCTGAGGGTATCCAGGGAGAATCGGGCCCACTCAACCTTGACAGTTAAGACCCCCTCATGTCATCCCACATGACAAATTTCACATTCCGCTCCTGGGTTTTAATTGAAGGAGTTCAATCCAAGTGGGAATGAGGGACTCTTCACTGTGGCGTTCTGGGTTTCCCATGTTAGCCCAGACATGTTCAATTTATTTTTGCCCATAAGCTGCCTGAACCTAATGCCACCTCAGCCCCCAAGTTAGCTTTGATAGCTGTGCGGTAAACTTAATGACTCCAGTGACCTCCACGGCACCGTTACCGGAGAGAACCTCCGGGACTCAGAAACACGTCCTGAATAGATTTTTATATTGCTTGTTAGTTTAACAAATTGATTCCAAGATAGGACACACTACATGTATGAGTCACCGCTGTTGATGAATATTCTCAGTGTAATGTGATCCAAAGATGTTGCGTTGCACATTTAAAATCGACTTTTCTCCAGAGAAATCAATAAGGAGCATCTTTTATGAAATAACATGATGCTTTTTGTTACATTGCCGTCATGGTACAGATTTTCATTAAAGTATTTGCTGGGTGGGGGTGGGGGTGGGGGTGGCGCTGCGGGGGGAGCACTAATCCATTGCACATTTGAAAATGGCTGTGGGCATTTTCTGTGTTTGTTTTTTTTTTTTTTTTTATATTATGTGAATGTATTTCAAATAACTAGTTTTAAATATGTTGAAGATGTTCACATTATATATGGAATTACATTACATGTATTAAAATGTTTTATTTTTTTACCTAAATCTCATTCAATTTTGCACCCATAAAAAATAGAAAAAAGGAAATTACCTATGTGAAATTGGTCTTTTGTTTCACAGCAAAGTTATACTCCAACAACTTTTTTGTTGGTTCGTTCAATTCACTTCAGAAAAAATAAATAAATAATTGTGCTGAGTGAATAAACATGCTTTAATAAACAAGATTTATCCAGCCACCTGAAACACATTTTAAATGACAAACTGCTTTTATATTTATTTGTTTTTATTATTTGTTTTTAATCAGACGGAGCAATCAGAATGACTCAAGTGAAAATATTGCTAATGGACCGTGCTGATATCACAAAAAAAAAATAAATGACTAAAAGCATCAAGTCGACGAATTCTGATGCAAACACTCAGCACACAGTAATTACAGTAATGCTAATAATTAGTGTTGCTAATCTACAATCTCTGAATCCATTATAATGCCAAGTCTTTTATTTACAGACTTTTTTTACTCTCAGTCGACTTATGTATTAATTTTACAGCAGGTTTGAATATATTGATCTCCAATATTTCAGTCACAAACCGTACAGCATTACAAACACACAGAATGGACATGTTTTTCATTACAGCGAAGACAGAAAGCCTTTCTGTGAAGAGGCTGTCTGAAAACAACTGCTTTCACATGTATTTACATTTTCATTTAAAAAATACTTAATAATATTTATAAATGAGATTCACCCAAAGCAGAATAGATCAAAGTGAATCATGATTAAAGACAGGGTCAGCTCTGCTAGTATCGTTACTCTTGATCTGATGCTACATCACTGACGAGTTTGACAGCATTAAACAGAAACTTTAACCTGAGCAGGTAATGGCTTGAGGCTCAGTCAACTCAGTCCTTTGGATACAAGTAGACCTTGTGGAAAAACAAATTTGCTTCTGGGCGGGAAGTCAGTGGGCCAATAGGGATAACTCTTCCCCCCTGGACGAAATAGAAATCCAGTGCCCAGGAAAACTGAGGGGGACACTGTGCTGTCAGAGGTTCCAGATGAGACATTAAAGCAAGGTTGTGACTCACTGTACCCATTAAAGATCCCATGGTACTTTTTTTTGAAAGAATAGGGGTGTTGACCCCATGTCCTTGTCAAACTAGGCTCTCCAACATCTGGCAAATCCCCCCCCCCCCCCCCCCCCCCCCAGATGTCACAGGCTTCCCAGCTCGTCACTGCAGAAGAAAAATGAACTCTCCTTGTCTGACCTACCTGGTAAACCAAAAGAAAAAAAAATTTTAATTAAATGAATACATTAACAAACAAACCCAAACTTCAGGTGCACAAAGCACCAAAAAAAAACGTTATTACTCACCCGGGTCACTGCTGTAGGGTAGTGAGTTTTCGCTGACTTCGGTCCTCCAGGAGCAGTGTCTAGCTCTGGTGTCACACAGATCACCGACTCCTTTCCGAACTGGGAATGGTGAGCGAACGGAAGCCTCCACTCCCTCCTGCCCCCACGGCGAGTCATTCTGCCCCAAGGCTGCGTCTTTACTGTGGCACGCAGGCAAGGAGCAGGGGAACAATCCAGGATAAAGGCCTGAAAGACAAATCCAGTGATCTATAACTATGCCGTGCAGCTACGCTGAGAATTATTAAGAGCAGAGGGGAGCGAGACTTCCGTGTTTGAGCTGAATGAATGCTGAGGGAATGGGGTGTGAAGAGTGTGAGAAGGTGATTGAAAGGAATGCTGAGTTCTGGTCAGAGAGACATTCATGCATTCATTCATTCATTTGCTATCAAAAAGTAGCAGAACATAGATTTAGAATAATTAAGAGGGGAGATTTAAGAGTTGAAAGAGTGTGCAAACATGTGTGTGTCTCAGGGTGGGTGGGGGGACAAAATGTGTACGGAATTACTGCTGAGCTCTCGTTGGGGACAATTCATTCATTCATTCATTCATTCATGTGATCATTGCATTGTCTTTTCTTCAATTATGTAACCAATTTCAGGCATCCCTTGCAAATGGTGTAAGCAGAATCCTCATGCACACCATGTGCAAATCTTTCTTGTCAGACTTAAAACAAAAAAAACTGGGATCTTGAATTTTAAAAGTCATTACTCCTTCTAACACTCATCCTCTGCTGGATGTGAGAAAGAGTAAGAGAGAGAGAGAGAGAGAGAGAGAGAGAGAGAGAGAGAGAAAGAGACATAAGTTGTTAAGACAGATGATGTTCTAGTTTCACAAATTAACTGTCATAATATATATTTAAGAAACGTGTTAAGCAGCGAATACAGATGCATTTGGTCTTCTTAGCCATCTGAGCAAGGTTTTAGCAGTAAATGGTAGAGCACAAGAGTGAAAGGGTGAGGAAGTTGTGAGGTAAAGATGTGGAAGCAAAGCAAAGTGGGAGGAGGTCGGGGGGGGTTGCGATTGAGTGCATCTGAGGTGAGCTTGAAAAATAGGCATTAAATTGCTTTCACATCGTGGTTTAAAACCCAAATGGAAACAACCCAGAATTTACTGGCAGCCAAGTTACAAACACAAAAAAAAACATTATTAATAACAGGAAAGAGATTAGAGGAAACAGTTTGGGGTGGAGTGAGGGTGTCGGGGTCGTGAGAACAAGCTCTCTTTAGCAACAGCAGTACTAGCACGTTGTAGATAGAGTGATGAGAAGTAATGGGACGGGAGCGGAGGAAATGGCTTGGAAATGCAGTGCAGGTACCAGGTCACAGACACAGAGTAGGAGATTTATAGGCCCAGAGTCGGAGGCAGAGATCAGAATCACACAGACCAGCATGGGCAGTGCAGATAGGCGGGAAAGCGTGTTATAATTTATTCATTCTCCAAACTGTCTCGTCCCTGCTGAGTTACTGGTGCATGGCTCACGTGTGACATGTAATGTCTTCACACAGCTGGAATTACTGTTACAAATCAGGTCAGGCACTTTGGCGGACGACTCAGGACTTTGGCGCTGTAGTGTAACCTTTTTGGATTTCAACCTGCTGCCTCCTGATTGCAAACTCATTTTCCTAAGAAATAAAAAAGTGAGCCAAACTTACATCTTTAATGAGTCAGACGGAATCAGTGTGTGAGTCACACAGAAATCCTTCAAAAGTGGGGGAAGGCGAATTGTTAGAAAAGACTTGATGTTCGCAATTTTGCAAACAGGCAGACCTAATCATTTCCTTGGAAGATGATACTAAAGCCGGAGAGAAAAAAAAACACAAATCTGAAGTGACTCATAGGAGGATGAAATTCTAAAATTGGGAAAAAGGAACATGAGGGGAAAAACAGAGAGACGATTGGTCTTAAGGCCTACCAATCACATAGAGAAAGAAGCAGGGAGCAAAATCTTAGACCCAATAGAATTCTATTCCCAATAGCTATGCCATCTGACGGTGTCACAACAGAAAAAAAATGATGTCCCCTTCCAAAAAAGAAAAATAAATTAAACACATATTAAAAGGAATCCCAGAGCTCAAATATAGATCTGTGAGAAGGAGAAACAGCAAGATCAAATGAATGTCTACAAAATAGGAATAGCAAAAACCATTTCCCTAGTCTATATGTGCACGGTATTTGTCTGTGACAGTGGCTCCCTGAAAAGTCCTCCTCAGGAGGACTCTAGACCACCAAGGTAGTAATGGACTCTACAGGAGGCTCTCCAGCTCTTCATACATGTAATATTACTTAGGCTTGTGACAGGGGAGTGAGGTCTCACTGAATGGGAGGAGTTTGTGTTGGAGACTCAATGATTTGGACCAATGACCACACTGACAGCGGAGGGAAAAAGATTTTTGATTGACAGCTGAGTGGAGCTCCGTGTTAACAGGGTTCATGAAAGCTCATCTCAGCCATCACTAATTCAGTCTCACATGTCACAATACATCCGACATCAACACCTCCAGGGCGTGTGAGTGAAAAACCATTGTTCATATGTTGCTCAAATTCTTCGTGAAAAAAAAAAAAACATTTAAAATAAAATCGGGTCTTTAAATTCAAAACCCATCCCATCTCTGGTATACATCCAGCTGTATAAATATTGTGTGGCACACTGAATAAAATCATCAGAATAATACCTGAATGTAAAAGTGGATTGGGACATACCCAATCCTTGCAGCCGTCATTCCCAGCTGCCTGTCACGATCACACTATAGGGTGGCAGCGCCGCCCAGGAGGCATGCTTGGCGGATTTGCCTACCCAGAAGGGAGTCAGATGGCTCATGCTTTTACATGCTATCTCTTTTTTACAGCCGCATATGTTATGGGAATAATTCAGGTTAAGTACTTCGCCCAAGGGGATCGTTCCTGTGCCCTTTCAGTTCTAATAGTCCCCTGGCTCTTTAGACAATGCACTGATATACATACATAAAGTAAATAAAGCTGTCTACTTCAATACAGCGGCAAGCAGAGATAGCAATGTGTCTTGTATCTAGTTGCATTTGCATGGTTAAAATGACTGGATTTGTTTTTTGTTTTGTTTTTTTTTTTGTGTTTTTTTTTCCCTGGCTCCTTTTAAACTCCAGCATTGACACACCATGTTTCTGATGATAAATGTCAAAATAAGAGAATTTCCATCTAACTTCTAAGTTTATATAATGAGTGTTTTGACCATAACTTTGCACTTAAAAATGAATTTAAGAAAGTTAATGTTTCTCCCAGCCTGAAAACGGTGGAGCTTTTTCGCCCACTGCAGTGACCTGCTCCCACTGACTAAGGGGGGAGTGTACCGTCACTCCGGTTCACTGGCCGACCAGCCCCCACTTGCAGATGCCCCACCAATCACTGCCGTGCTCAGGATGGAAGGTGTCCTTTGTATGAGAAAATGTAACAAAGTGAAGACAATAAAGTAAAGATGAAGTGACCTCCATATGCCCCTATGTGCCCACATGCATCATGGCTAGTGGACCCCCATGGCGTGCAGGAGGTGCATTTTTTCTTTTTTTTTTACCCCTGCCCATCAGACAGACAGCCTGAGCTTGCCACTGCCACGGACTAATTACTGCCTATGTCACCAGAGGAAGACAAACTCAGCTGCGCCCTCAGGATCTAGCGAATGGTGAGACTGATGTGCTCATTTTACCTTAGCTTAGCTTTGCTAACCAGTCCTTGATGAGGCCGAGCCAGTTGTTGCGTAACCAATGGGGACCTCCGGCCATAGCTACTAACGGTGTGGGTGGGACTCAAAACCCTAGTCACTAGGCCCACGCCTACTTGCCTAGCGAATTTCAACTACATCAATGAAGATGTTTAATCACTGAAATAAATAAGATAAAATGACCAGCTATTATTTCTTTCTCTTTTTTTTTCAGTAGCCAGTAGACTTTAGTTATGCAGGACCAGCAAAATTAAGTCAGGCCAGAATCTTATTTTCTCTAAGGCAATGTCAACAGGGTTTCTTTTTGAAATGGCTGCGGACAAGGGGAAATGCCACCACTGAAACATTAGGCTGCCTTCAAATTCAGGCAAATGGGTTTGGCATAAAATTTCCATTACTCGTATTTAGTCAAAAGCTATTTATAATTAGAAGGTAAATTGTTGCCTAATTAATCATGTAAATTATGGCTGCTTTTAATGTCTCATGGAAGGCAATTATTTCAGAGGGTTGTGCCATTTGTTTTACGAACATTGCATTTGGACTTCTCTGGGACCCTGCCAATCAGAAATTTCCCATTTTTGAAAGAGTAATGAAAATGTCGCTTAGGGCCACCAAGTTTGGCTCGATCCAGCAGTACGTCCACCCCATGCAATCTTTCTTCCCTCTGCCCTGAGGCTTTGACATTGAGAAACGCAAGTGAAACAGTTCTACTTTTCTTTTTTTTAACGTGTTATGCTTTCCATCATTGGCAGGGCCATTGCGTTCTGTACTGAGAGGGACATGGCGCATTGGACTCAGTGATTCATATTTCATATTTTGGGATTACTGGCTTTGCAGAAGGCGCTATGTGCAGTTTCCCCCAGATATTAGAGGTTATTTTATGTATTTTCTTTACAACTTTGTACTTTAATGAAACTCTAAAAACTTGTGTTTCTTTTTTTCGCTCGGTAACCAATAGAAAAGCTTCTATCACAATGTCTTCTCCCATACAGTAGGACAGCGTGTTTGCTCTGTATAGATTGCCAGCTCTTTGTCACATTGGACTAGGAACGCAATTTCCTCTCAGAAAAGTTTTCTCAGTCTATAGATGAGTGTTGCCTCAGGTCAGTCATTGGAAGGAAAAAAAAAGATAAAATCTCAGACATGTTTGCAGGAGGTCCATGTGGAAGGAACCCTTCAAAGACACAAGTTTTAAAGTGTGGAGTGGGCCACTGAATGAATTATAACCGGAAACCTTGAAAGAGTCATACACATTGTCAAATCGCTGTGTTGTTTGCCATTTTCACATTATGTATTTGCCAGTTTTGCTCTAGAACAAATCGTTAAATGTGCATTGATTTGTCTGTCGTATGCCTTGGATGTTCTGTTTGATGAATGGGGACATTTCCTTTATTTATGAACAGTATATTCTATTTCAATATGAAATGGTGATGAAAAAATGTACAGGTACAGATTTTTAGTCTTAAAAAGATCATCTCTTCAGAGCAAGTAGCTTTTCAGAGCCATAATTTTCCATTAGATGCATTATATCATTAATTCGGGCTTTTTCCATTAAGAATCAAAAATCCAAGTTAGAAACACTACTGAGAAAAGATCCACTGGTACTCCTGTAACTGCAACATACACTGAGAATTATGATTATGACTATGATTATGGTGATGGTGATTATTATTATTATGAATTATGATGACGGTGATGAGTATTATTATTATTATTATTATTATTACATGTATTCAGTGCTTTAGTTTTGTTTACTCTGTGTTATTGGTGGTAGTCTGCTAGCAAAGTCTGTACACACGCAGGGAAACATATTGTCATCATACATTAGAATCCAAATATTTCTTTGTGTTTTGGAGAACAAAAAATATATATTTCCCTAAGCTACAGAGCATTGACTTTACACAGTGGATGATGAAAGCCTTCTATGTATGTATGCATGTAACATTTTCTGAGAAACTCGCTCACAATCACAGCATACAAACCCATGGTATCAAAGGCAATGGCTGCACTGAGCCAGCGTTGCCGGGTGGATGAGCGCTCGGCAGGGAGCGTGGGCCCAGCTCGCTGCGCTGCACAGAGGGCTGTGGGTGGAACACAGCAGTTCACCTACTGCATGGCGGTCCCCCTGCATCACAGGAGGTAAACATATCAATGACACACCGTGCGGCAGGCAGCAGCCTTCACAGGTAGCAACAGGGAGTAAACTAATATATGGGATCACCCGGCAATACAGAAACATATGATAAGTGATAAGGATCTGGGATCAGCTGTTTGTTTTCAGAACAGTTTCATTCTTTCTAATAATGCTGTTAAACAGTGTTGAGCTGTAGAATGTTTCTAGAGGGATGTTTGCTGGTATTCTGATTTTCCTGGTAGTCACTAAACCACTCTCGAATCCTAGTCGCAGTGTGTATTGGAGTGTTCACCCTGGAATATGGGAACATATTTTGGAAATAACTTTTACATCATGGGTTGACTATAATGGCTTTGTATGCTTTGGCCTTAGTATTCTGTCATGCTGGAACATAACTGGTCTCAGTCATTCCCAGAAGATTGCCAGACTGCTCATTTTAAAATGTCTTTTATAGCAGAAACAAATTGGCCATTGCTATTGACATTAATATGAAGCACTTCTGTATGGAGGGAATGCAATACCAAAATAAAACAATAAATAAAAAACTCCCTCAATGATACTTGTGCATATAATGTATACTGATTTTAAATTGTGATTTAGTTAGGCTAATATTCAAGTGCTTTTTTTTTTACATTGATATTTCTATTATTTGTAGAGAAGACTTGTATTACTGTTAATAGATCAGTAATTACTGACTAGTATGTTCCTATTATTGTCCTTGTTTTTCCATGATCCCCACATAATAGTTTTTTTCCCTATGATCACAGCACATCAGTTATTTGCATGGTCTGCCCCATCATCTGAAGCTTGTTATTACATTTATATAATATATTTGTATTACATTTATATAACTCTTGTTTTTGTTTACCCCTGGCAGGTAACGACTACAGGTCATAATGTGAAATGTCTATTCATTAATTTGTGTGTGTGTGTGTGTGTGTGTGTGTGTGTGCATGGGCATGTGTTTCTTCCCCTCATTAACCATGAGTGAAATTAAGCATGAAACAGCGTTGCCGTCCATTAGCGATAATCCTCAGGGACATATAGGTTTTTTTTTTTCATATTTTGTAATTGTCAGCATTAATATGTAACCTACAGCACCAACGCGAGCGTTATTCTCTGCATGTCTGTGTTCTTCAAGGGAGAGCAAGTAGCCCAACCAATGCAACCAGTAGATAATTATACTGTTTAGCTTATGCGGAGGAAATATACGAATAATATCTCCTTAATTGTGTATTAATCACAGCAGTGTTAATTAACGGGCCACTGTAATTGTTTTAATTAAGCCAGCCGATATTAATTAATGCAGACGTATTGCATTGGCATGCGTTCCATGATGCTGGTATCTCCGCTTAAACAATGGTACACTTGTCCTCATGCTGTTGAAAGCATATGAAACAGAAGTAATGATGCAGCGCTAGCTCGGAGTACCAGCCCACTACATTAATATTGCAAATGAGATTAAACACGTGTCCTTGAAAAAGTTGTCATGCGACCTTGAAAAATGTTCAATATGAACTCCATATGGTCTGATGACTTTTCCAAAGGGATTTTTTTTCTTTTTTTAATTTTTTTTTTTAATGATTAATGCATGCGCTATATGCTCAATATAAAAGTACACTGAAAATGCTTTTAAAAGAAAGGACAGGCAGCATGATGTACTTCCTATTCCCAACAGTGCTTTGGGAAAAACTACTGAAGAAAGACCACACACTGTGCTGCTGTACAGACTGCATGGAAGTGCACATGAGCGATACGCATGCATTGCGTCACACGTACCACCATGCAAAAGAGCAACAAAGACATGCTAATTGCAAATCTGTCTTGTTTGTGTCGCATGGGTTTGTGTGCATTATGTTCAGCTTGTGGGGTTCTTTAGAGCTCAGGTGCAAGGAGGGTTTGTTGTTCAGTTTCAAGAATGCATTGTCAAGAGGCCCTTTCCACTGACACCACAGTACAAGGAAATGGATTTAAGTGCAGCTGTTGGGAGGATGAAAGCCCTCGTATGTAGAGGCCTTTATAGCCTGACACTGGTCAGAAGCCTTGCTTTGTTTCTCATTATGGTTGTGTGGGCACTCAGGAAATTGGGATTTACTTACCATAGCCTTTTAGTGGCCATTTTCCACCTGCTGCATGTTTATTGTGCCCCCGTCTGTTCCAGCTCGACTTCATCTTTTACTCAGCAGTCACAATCTGGGTCCTTTCAAATTCAAATTTAGGCATTTAGCAGACAATCTTGTTCACAGTGATGCACGCTGCTCTCCTTTTTTTATTTTACATGCTATCCATTTTTACAGCTGGATATTTACTGAAGCAATTCAGATTAAGTGCCTTGTTCAAGGGTACAACGACAGTGTGCCACCAGGGAACTGAACCTGCAATCTCTGAGTTCCCTAATGACTATGCCACACTGCCGTCCCATCTGCAGTGTGCCTCATCGCCTCCACAGTGCCAAGTCTGCAGATTTCTCTCTGTCGCATACGGTGTGTTATAAAACAGACCTACGACTGACATGATGGGTTTATTTGTTTTTTTCCAAATGAAATATTTGTGGCAACAAGGGTATGATGGGTAGTGAACTAGGCTTGAACCCTACAGGTTGGAAGTTCATTTCCCTGGTAGAAAATTGAGTTGGTGACTCCTGCAAATTGTGTCCTCAGCTGAGAATCAAACCTGCACCCCTTGATTCCCAAACCAGCTCTCTAACATTTCTACCTCAGTGCTGCCTGGTGCTAAATTCTAAAGGCATTTGTATTTAAATATGTGGTACTAAGGGAAGGCTTGAACACATGTCCACACACATACATACACACACACACACACACGCACACGCGCTTATGTCTGCGGGAGAGGACCTCAGTGATCTGGGGGTTTGAGGTTTTAACTGGGTATAGGGTGCACTGTGTGTAATGGTTCGTTATGCTGGGGTCCCACAGAGCAAAAACTCTAACAGGGCCTGACTCTGACCCTCTGATCTTATGAATATGACTGACTAAAAAGAGGAAGAAAAGACATCTTCCACAGGGTTCAAGATGCAGGGAGATGAGGGGGAGCAAGTTAAATCCTCAAATGCAATGTCTTGATCATGGTTTGAGCTATTGATGGCTAGCATCTTCCTCTCACAGACATTACATGTGTGTAAAAATCAATAAAAATGATAATTTAACCATAAAAGAGAAAAAGGCAGGCTTGCATGTATCATTTACATTTATGCTTTTAGCCAATGCTGTTATCTAGAGTGCCCTACACATGAGCAGTTTTTCAAGCACAATCCGTTAATACAGCCAGATATTTATTGAAGCAATTCAGGCTAAGTGCCCTGTTCAAGGGTATAATGACAGTGACCCACCTGCGGACCAAACTTTAACCTCAGAGTTATAATTCAGTTCCTCTAAGTATGGTACTAAAATGCCACCACTTACTTAAGTTCCTTAAACTTTGAAGGAAGAAAAAGAAAAGAGTTGATGTGTGTGCGCACCCAGGTGTATTTCATCTTTAAACCTGTTCTGTTCAGGTTTGATGTGGCCTTCACGGGTGTTTCTGAAGCCCTCAGCGTGAAACGGGCTGTAGGGAGAGGTGTGTGGGTGGGGGGGGGGGGGGGGTGGTTCTGATAAATAGGCCTCTGAACCCAGTCGTTTGCCCTTGCATGACTCCGTCCACCGAATTCCACCTGCGGCAATCCTTTTACTTGCAACCATCGCATTTTTAGTTTCATACCACACACACATACCCCCCCCACCGAAACCCAGCTAGCTGTCCCTGCTACTGTCGCAGCTGTCAGTCAGCTTGCATTAACCGCATTGGCACTACAGGGGTCCACTACCGTGGCGGTTCTCAGCCCTGGTCCTATCGTACCCCAGTGTGTGCCAGGTTCCCCTCCAAACCTTTAATTGCAATTGCTAAGGTATAAAGAGCTGATAATTATTTTTAATTAGACGCGTTATATTCGTAATTGAGGATGATTTAGCCTATGCCACATTGTGTCAGACACAGCTATGCGTGTTTCAATTACTCCATATCCCAGCCAGTCTGATCAGATATCAGGCGATTAATGCTTTCATTTCATTAATGAGCTGTGACAAATGAATCCTTTTGACATTGGTTACGTTTTTGTATTGATTAATTGACTGACAGAGGGCCTAAATTCTGAAAGTGTGGACGCCTGATCACTAAAGCTAAACCATTTGCAGAAAATGAAGAGTTCGGAGCAGAATCCAATGGTAGAAAATGAGCCAAACCCCCAATCTGTCAATATGTGTTTCAGCCCAACAACTTTCTTCTTTTTCCAACAACCTTAATTAATGAAGACTCTGGGTGGGGCAAAAACCTGCATGCACAGGGTCACAAGGAGAGGGAAATTGACTGGAAATCTGAACCCTTTGAAAAGATATGACACATGACACCTAACCACCTCAGTCTCAACACCCTCCCCACCTCGCCCACTGATTATGTTGGAGAATATATGTGGATTTCTGGGGTCGCTGTCTAGCCCTGGGCTCTCAAAGTCATGCAGGGCTCTTACGACTTGATGGTGCCCGTGTCCACGGGCTCTGCCAGGCAAGAACTGAGAGCCTTAGGAGAAGAAGCTGGTAGGGGAAGGTAAAATAATTGGTGAGTTGTGCTGCTTTCCTCCCACCGTACAGCTGATTCATATCCATGCAGTCTGTAGAAGGCCGCTCGCACTGGGAAGCATCATCAGTGTGACTCTGCAAGGCCACTAATGGATTCTCTCCCAGGTGGGTTAGAGCATTTTCAAAACAATTCAAGAACAAATAAGCAAACAATGCTGGGTGAAACTCAAAGGCCCCCTATGGTCAAATTTTAATTTTCCTGTACTATTATGAAAATAATTTTTAACCTGCTTTTGAGATGTATCGGAAAAAAAATGGGTTGAGTGTGAAGCCAGAGATCAATGCTGTTTTAAAAAGAAAATTTCCCTAATAAATAAATAAATGCATACATAAATAAAGGGGCTCTATCAGTAGTGCAATCATGTGGAAATAATTAGCTAATCATAAGGTGAGAGATCTGCATCGGCAAGACAGCAATTGGCTCAGCCTCGCTGGAAAAGATAGGCATTAAGGCAATTGGTCTCATTGACCCTATTGGCCATTCCTTGGCAGCCAGGTGCCTGCCAGTTTATTCACCAACAAACAGTAACTGTGTTACACCTCCGATAACTGGATAGCATGGGTAGCATGCTACTGCCCGTGCGTATGCAGTGTGGTTAGAAGGGAGAGCTTGTCGTCACGTGAATCAGGGCAGGCACTTGCTCAGGGCTGCCTCCTGCTGAGCCGGAATCTTTGGGGGCCACAATGTCTGCAGGGTTATTCAGCTATAATCTTTGGGGACAACAATGTCTGCAGGGTTACTCAGCTGTGATCTTTGGGGGCCACAGTGTCTGCAGGATTACTCAGCTATGATCTTTGGGGGCCACAATGTCTGCAGGGTTACTCAGCTGTGATCTTTGGGGGCCACAGTGTCTGTAGAGCTACTTAGCCCTAAAGTATCTGCAGAGATACCTAGCCCAAATCCTGGAGGGCCAAAGTATCTGCAGAGATACCCAACCCAAATCCTGGAGGGCCACAATGTCCTCAGTGCTGGATAGCCTTTATGCTGGAGGGCGACAGTGTCTGTAGAGATACCCAACCCGGATTCTGGAGGGCTGCAGTGCCTTCAGGGCCACACAAGCAGCCAGTTTATTCACCAACAAACAGTAACTGTGTTACACCTCCGATAACTGGATAGCATGGGTAGCATGCTACTGCCCGTGCGTATGCAGTGTGGTTAGAAGGGAGAGCTTGTCGTCACGTGAATCAGGGCAGGCACTTGCTCAGGGCTGCCCCCTGCTGAGCCGGAGGGAGAGAGTTACTGTGGGAGCCTAACCAATTCATTTGGGCTTGGAGTGGGGGATTAAT
Organism: Albula glossodonta; assembly: GCA_019788955.1. Taxonomy (NCBI): domain Eukaryota; kingdom Metazoa; phylum Chordata; class Actinopteri; order Albuliformes; family Albulidae; genus Albula; species Albula glossodonta. Next base: position 894,706 of record JAFBMS010000076.1, read on the forward strand.
GGAAGAAAAAGCAAAACAAAAAACAAAAAAAAGAAAAAAAAAAATGTTTAGCCTACCATAAGCATATCCCTCCCCCAATGGCATTAGTAGTGAGTTTGCATAGACTAGACAGCTTGTTTGGGCTTTCCCTGGATAAAAATATTAGCAGTTTGGACTGCACTGCCTTTTCAGAGGGTTGAGCAATCACCAGCACTGCCAGCCAATCAGGGCTGTGGTTCATTAATGAAGTGTGAATACAATAATACGTAACATCAACTTAAGTGGTGTGTGCATTTTAAAGACAAAAGGGTGATAAAAAATAAATAAAATAATAAACATGAATCAATAATTTGTCGTAAAAAATAAACACCCTCACTGAGGAATGAGTTAAGATTTTTGACTGCACAACATGTTTTCTTAAACCATACATTTATCATTACTCTTTTAGCTGAGCTCTACTTGATGGACACGGGATGTCCCACATCATTCCCCCTCATCTGTAGGGCTACAGTGTCTGCAGGGTTACTCAGCTATAGTCTTTGGGGGGCACAGTGTCTGCAGGGTTACTCAGCTGTGATCTTTGGGGGCCACAATGTCTGCAGGGTTACTCAGCTATAGTCTTTGGGGGGCACAGTGTCTGCAGGGTTACTCAGCTATAATCTTTGGAGGCTACAGTGTCTGCAGGGTTACTCAGCTATAATCTTTGGGGGGCACAGTGTCTGCAGGGTTACTCAGCTATAATCTTTGGGGGCACAGTGTCTGCAGGGTTACTCAGCTGTGATCTTTGGGGGCCACAATGTCTGCAGGGTTACTCAGCTATAATCTTTGGGGGGCCACAGTGTCTGCAGGGTTACTCAGCTATAATCTTTGGGGGCCACAGTGTCTGCAGGGTTACTCAGCTGTGATCTTTGGGGGCCACAATGTCTGCAGGGTTACTCAGCTATAGTCTTTGGGGGCCACAGTGTCTGCAGGGTAACTCAGCTATAATCTTTGGGGGCCACAGTGTCTGCAGGGTTACTCATCTGTAATCTTTGGGGGCCACAGTGTCTGCAGGGTTACTCAGCTATAATCTTTGGGGACAACAATGTCTGCAGGGTTATTCAGCTATAATCTTTGGGGGCCACAGTGTCTGCAGGGTTACTCATCTGTAATCTTTGGGGGCCACAGTGTCTGCAGGGTTACTCATCTGTAATCTTTGGGGACAACAATGTCTGCAGGGTTACTCAGCTATAATCTTTGGGGACAACAATGTCTGCAGGGTTATTCAGCTATAATCTTTGGGGACAACAATGTCTGCAGGGTTACTCAGCTGTGATCTTTGGGGGCCACAGTGTCTGCAGGATTACTCAGCTGTGATCTTTGGGGGCCACAATGTCTGCAGGGTTACTCAGCTACAGTGTCTGCAGGGTTACTCAGCTATAATCTTTGGGGGCCACAGTGTCTGCAGGGTTACTCAGCTATAATCTTTGGGGGCCACAATGTCTGCAGGGTTATTCAGCTATAATCTTTGGGGGCCACAATGTCTGCAGGGTTACTCAGCTGTGATCTTTGGGGGCCACAGTGTCTGCAGGATTACTCAGCTATGATCTTTGGGGGCCACAATGTCTGCAGGGTTACTCAGCTGTGATCTTTGGGGGCCACAGTGTCTGTAGAGCTACTTAGCCCTAAAGTATCTGCAGAGATACCTAGCCCAAATCCTGGAGGGCCAAAGTATCTGCAGAGATACCCAACCCAAATCCTGGAGGGCCACAATGTCCTCAGTGCTGGATAGCCTTTATGCTGGAGGGCGACAGTGTCTGTAGAGATACCCAACCCGGATTCTGGAGGGCTGCAGTGCCTTCAGGGCCACACAAGCATCATTCTTTCAGGCCACAGTGTCTGCAGACACATTCTGTCCTGATCCTGGAGGGTCACAGGCACCGCTGCATGTCTACCTTACCCTGCTCCAGAGGGCCTCACTTACAACGCACTTTCGCTCCAATCAGAAGCATAACCACCTCAGCCTGCTGATCTTCTTTACCGAAGACGGATTTAGCTCATTGCTCATTTCCCAATCTCTAAAGGAAGATGGAAGGATTTTTTTTTTATTTTGGGGTGGGAGGGTGAGCTGCTGGACTGTTGCCCTTGGAGACTGCATTTGGGTAGCCAGCCTTCAAGTATAACCATATGTTAAATCCTTTGGCATCATGACATTTCTAAGAGCCAATGTTTCTTGGATGACAATAATGACAATCTGTCAGCCAACAGAGTGCTGGGGACAAATACAGCTTAGACATTCTGGAGTATTACCTGAGGCTATAAAAAGGGAAAAAAAGAGCTAAACAAATACAGGATATCCTTCCTTACTCCGAAAAGGGAACAGCTCATTATATAAAGAGCTATACTTGCTCGCTGGCAAAAGTGGACTTCCTTCGCTGCTGAGCCACGTAAGAGTCTTACTGACGGTGCTGTTAGCTAACAGGCACATCTTTTGCAAATCCCAGAGAATAAACAGCAGCAAAATGGCTGCTGTGTTAAGTGCGCACATCTGTAGAGGTCTCTGAGTGTAGGAAGAGACCTCTATGAATTATGGCTTTTTGCTCCAGCCAAACCCACAGACTAGTCAAGGCAACTAAAGAGCATGCATTCAGACTGGCCCACAAGCAGATTTCTGGGTTACAGCAACCAAATATTTAACTTTTTTTTTTTTTTTTTTTTACACGGTTTGAGGACTTTGGTTTTATTTCTCTCATTAATCAATCAGCAAATGAATGAATCAGGGAGGGTCAATCAATCAGGAGCAGCATAACAGAGTCCCTCTTGTACAGGCTGCCACTCCATTAGTCACTCATTAGATGAAAAGGAAAGAGGAAAACTCCAGCTGGAACAGCGGACTGTACGCACAGGGTGCCCAGGACTGATTTGGAAGGCCTTGCTGTAACTGAAAACTCTATCTAACTCCACTGAACTGAACCATATTATCATTTTTGGGCAGGCGATAAAGGCAATGGTTGGTAAATCAATTTAGCATTACTTTTTTTTTTTTTTTTTGGGGGGGGGGGGGGGTTAATGTTTTTGTGATTGTGGCTTGAGCACCACTGAGGGCTCCATTTTGACGGTCCAAACTTGTAAGTCAATGATCAATCTAAACGGTTTTATTATGAAATAATTGGTGTGTAGTGTTTGTTTCTATGCTCAGATTTGTGTGATATGCTAAAGCCAAAGTTAGTTTCATAGCAGTTTAGAATGGGATCATTGCAGTATTATCACTGTCGGATTATATTTGTGCGTGTTATATAGTATTGAAATAAACACAGCAGCAATTACTCAAGATAATGTGCTCTATTTTGACCGTTGCGGCTTTGGACCATTAAAGGAGTTCAGACTATTAAAGTAAGAGCCCTGACTTCCAAGGTCACCGAAACTGATTAAATATTTAACATTAAAAATGAAGGAAAAAGTAATGCTTGACTAATTTATAGACTCATATTTAACGACCTAGCACATCAGGCCACTTTCTGCATTTAACCTTTGTTTCTGCTCACAAGAGAGTGCATTAACCCATATTCACAAAGGGCAATGTTGCGAAATGCTACATGCACCTGTAAGAAAATACTTTTCAACTTCTATAAGATATCAAATCTCAAACAAGAGCCTGATTCCTTCAAAAGCCCCTTCTAGCCAGTTGTACTTTCTTGTTTATCTGAAAACATACTCTACAATCCAGAGGCAAAGAGCGGTGACACCACCTGCTAGGCCTTTGAGTGGGCCCCAGTGAGGTTGGCAATTGGGGGTAGGCTGACTTACCCCCCATTGGGCCCCAGCGAGGCTGGCAATTGGGTGTAGGCTGACTTACCCCCCATTGGGCCCCAGCGAGGCTGGCAAATGTGGGTAGGCTGACCTACCCCCTATTGGTCCCCAGCGAGGCTGGCAATTGTTGGGCCAGCGAGGCTGGGGCCCAATAGGGGGTAGGTCAGTCTATCTCCTGTTGTCCTCATCACAATAGTGCTCTCCTTGTTATGCCTGCAGCAACACGAACCGACTGTACACTGACTACATCTACATCTACATCTACTTCTGACATCATAGGCAGTGTGCAGCTGCAACGTAAAAAAGAAGCAAGGGCGTAGTCACATGAATTGGAGGAGTCACTTTCTCAACTTCTCCTCCCACAGCTGTCAGGGCGGGTGCTGCGGTGAGGTCAACAAGTTCGGTTGAACATTCGGGTTGGGGAAAAAAGGGGGAAAAAAGTAGCATTATCTTAGCGAATGAGAGTAGTAGTAGCTACAGCGCATCTGTAATGTATGGAAGCACACACAAGGCGGTATGTGGATAATCATTCTGAAGATGAAGAAAGAAGAGTACATTTGCAAGCCAAAATGCTTACAGTTACACTACAATGTCAATTATTTGGATTTGGATCTTTTTGCAGCACCCGAAAATGTAACAAAAATCTACCCTGCAGTAATAGGCGGACAGAAAAATATGTAACTGCAAGCAATTTGTCAGCGTCCAATACTAGTAAATGCATGGCAGTCTACTAGCCTACAGATATGTGGTGTTGCAGCACAGAAGAATTTTGATATTAAATTCAGATTTGACAACAAGGATGGATTTTCCTCTGCATACCTCTAAACTACTTAAGTACACGTTTGTAAAAAATTTCACAGACTGAGCAAATAAAACAGTGGTGCTCTGGAGATTGCAGCATCTCACTGAAGCAACCGGTATGTCTATGTCAACAGGCACCCTGCAGGCTAGCAGTGTTTTTAGAAATATATTTCCATTTCTCATATTCTTTGTATCATTGGCCATCCTGTTTAAAATATTATCTTGCATGACAATGTAAAGCTGTATATTGTAGATTTGGATATTTTGTAGTGGGTTTTTTCTACATGTAGTTTGTAATGAGGTGTACCGGTAAGGGAGAAGTTGACTCCAGCAGCTGTGGGCCTCCAACAGATGTCAATATCAAATAACACCAGACTACTGAGTAACGTTATGTAGCAAGGGCATTGCAATTCTGTAGTAAGGGCATTAGAACTGATGACTCTACCAAGGCTAAAGATTACCCTTTAATTATGAGTATCCAGCACTGCATCAAGTCTGGACTTGAACACTCCATGGGTTTACGTTCACTGGATGAGCTGGGAGGCTGTGTCCTTCGCTAACACTTTTCAGTGCAAATAAATACAGGACTTAAATGAACCACAGTACTTCCAGATATCCGTGAGGAATTTAAATAATTGAAATTAATTCTGTCTGACTTTATTCTCCTGACACATCTAAGAATTTTATTACAGTAACAGAGAAATCGGTGGTACAAATTACAGGTCAAATGTTAGCATGCTCAATTTGATTTTATCATTGTTATCATCATTGTAGCTTTTAGAGTTATCACTGAGAAATATTTACTGATGCCGCAATGTGTAAATGTGTTTACTTTAATAGAGGACGTGTTTTTGACCTTTATGAAGCTGCGTGTTGACTTCAAATGTTTTTTTTTTTTTTTTTGAAAGCATAATATTTCATGAATCATAACTGCTTTCCAATTACCTGTCACAAGTGGGAAGGGGCTGGCCTCTCTTCTTCAGCAAACACACAGCCTGGCAGCACTCAAGGGTATGATGATCATAACACAACTAATGAGCTTTTTTTAAAAAAAAAAAACACACAGAAGCAAAAATATATCTACAAATTTATTTTTTTTTTTTTTTTATTTTGCTCCTTTCATCCAAAATAAAAATGCAGTTGTTTTTTAGAGTTCTGTGCTCTTTATCTAAGTACTACCGTCCACATATATCACAAATAATCAACCCTGAATGCAGTTGGAATACAAAATGCAATTTTGATCCAAGACCACACCATTATTTCGTGGAGTGAATTTCACATATTCACATTGGCTCAAGGACAGATCCCTGAGGAACACCACGATGTAACATTGCTGATGATGATATAAAATTACCTATTGAGACTGAAAAGAATTATGTATTACCAGTAAGATGAAAAACAGGTTAACGTTGTCCCTGTCTTTGTTTAGTTTGCCATTTGTTTAGTGTGTTAAGAACCAAGAAACACACCCATGCAACCAACCACACACACACAAAAACAAACAAACATGAACTGACAAACACATACGCACAAACACACATAGGAACTGACACACACATACACTCACACTCATATGAAGGTGCACACTCAGTCACGCACAGAAACGTGACATACATACATAAACATACATGCGAAATGATTCACAGACACACTCAACACATTTTTTTTTGTACTGCCTAGCCATATGCACTTACTATGGGCAACACACATAGCTAAGCCTCTCACATCTTTATCAACCGGCAATCTGCTTTGACTGGAGCTGTTGAGGCAGAGGTGGAGTGGAGGGCATCTCATGCAGGTATGACCAGAGGGACGGAGCTGAATCTCAGGTGCAGAAACAAAGCCGCCCCCTGGAGCTTCCACTTTACCTCAGCTGCTTGAATCCAGCCGGAAAAACGTGTGAGAGAATACGCCAGGTGTGAAGCTCAGCAGTGAGGAAATCTGCCTAACAGATAAAAGTTTGTGGAAAAAATAAATAAATAAATAGATACATAAATAACAACTCTGCTAAAGGGGCTTTAAAAATGCATGTCACACCTAACAACAGTCAGATCTGTAGTCAAGCAACACAGCATATACCTCTAGTCACAAATGCAGTCGCTTTACAAAAGCCTTCTTGTTTTAAATAAAGGATGTGCACAGAATAGATTTGAGAATGTTTTGATCTTCAAACACATTCAAGTCTGGATTAAAACAACATCTGTGTAATAATGATTTCTTTCCCACCAGGGCAGGCATCTGTTTCTGGTCTTACCTATGGGCCTTTGCCATTGACACTTCCCAGAAAGTAACTTTATCTTTTGCAGCAACAATTAAACATGCAACAAATCCCTTCCTGTGATAGTTATTCATTTGAATTTTTAAAATATGTTTCCAACATTAACTCACAAAGTTTACAGATTCACAGAAAAGTTGTGTATTTGCAAACAAATCAGAATGAAGAAGAAATTCTGGTTGTGTCCATGACCTCAGTGCAAATTCTCTCAGATAAAGACAAAAGGAAATCTGCTTAATTGATGTATTCAGTCATTCTGCGACATCACCATTCTCACCACTTACTACAAGACAGATTGTGACTGTAACACTAATTAATTTAAAAAGTAAAAAAAAAAAACACAATTACAAAACACAGCAGGGTGTCTAAACATGCATGGTGATCCCATGGTAGATTACTTGTCGTTGAATGGCAGTGGTATTAAAGATTTAAGGCTATTTTTGTAGGGCTGTAAAGCTGCAGGAAGATTGTTGATTTAAAATATAGACTTGGGAAAATCTCCTGCTTAGATTTGGTCAACATTTTTTGTGAATTTGACTCTAAAATGCAAATGTAAGTGTTTGTTTTTCTGTTCACAAACATAGTTTGGCAAGTTGACTTAGGTTATTGCTGAACTCACATCCCGAACTATGTTTGTGAGGAATAAAATTAGCTCTTGCATTTATTCCTTAGTCAATGGTAGAGGACAAATGTGTATCAGCCCTCAAGACATAAAAGATTATGTGCAAAGACAATTGCATGCAAGTATTACATTTGTGCTCTCTTCAGGAACAGTTTTGGTGAGTTAATTGTACTCATTGTTGAAGGGGGGGGGGGGGATTCATTATTTTTTTATAAACAATAGCCTGCACTCCATCGGAGATTTGCAATTCATGCAAATTTCTGGAGAAATCATTGATCACCAAAATCAATTTAATGTTTAAATCTTTAGTAAGATGTATGTGTGTTTATGAATAAATTCATGTGGATCGAACTTCATGATTTGCACATAAAAACCGATGATGGAAACATTTTAGTGATTTTTTTTTAAATATGATTAATAAAAATATGATCACCCTTTGCTGCCCTTCTAAAGGGTGGATTAAATATGCTTAATCCACCTTTTAAAAGGTGATCATTATGACACAAAGGGAGGTGCCTACACTTCCAGTTTGCTTGTTAGCAGAGCTACAGCCAGCTGCATGAGTCCAAATTAAGGGCTGTCTGGAGGTTATGGAAGAAATATTTTTCCCTTTTCTTTGGCTTTTCCAAATGCAGGATTGAACAACCATGCTTGAAGAGATAAGCAAGGAATCCCGATAGCGAGCATTGTTTACCTTAGCTGTAATAAGTCAGAGTTAAGGAACAGTGTTGAATAAAAGGGGGACTGAAAGACTACATGTGTATGGGGCTAAGGACTCGCTCTCTTCCACACACACACACACACACACACACACACTCACAGCCATAGACATGCAGACACACATGCCCTGGAGAGACGAGTTATTCTTGACACCACAGTAACAGTGTGATGAGTGAAGGGCAAGAGTGCAGGAGCAATTATTCCACTTCAGTGTGGCTGTATTGACAGATCCAGCTGAGAACAATGTTCAGTTTCCCCGTTATTAAGTGCCAAGCTTGCCATTATCTTCTCCACTAAATTTAGCCAAGCTCCGGACACTCAAGAATGTGACCTGTCTACAACAGTGGTGGAAGTGCTTCTGACAGTCTAGCTCTTGTGTCCTCTGTCCAAAAAAAAAAAATCACTGGAATAGAAATACAAAGAATCTAACTGTTTTCATGATCAATAACCCATTATGCCCACACACAAAACAAACACATTTGGCCACATGCAGGCATAACTACACTGTATATGCAAATGAAATTACAATAGGAATTTCTCTGTAAGCATTTTGAAGGGATTCATAATTCATAATGCTACCCGACAAAACCATGAAATATTAAACCAAAAAACCGTGGAGATGTTGTTTTGAAGGTTTACCTTCATTATGCAAATCAGCTATTTTGCCAACACTTAATTTCGTATTCATGCCGTAGCTTCAAGCGTATTAATTACCGTATGTCTTCACTTCCATTTATTACGTGAGCTTGGCCGAATGCAAATGCAGATCACCATAGGTCACTACCCGCTGAGTACAAAAGCACAAGAGTTCCTTCCATTGGATAATACCTCTGGAGCAAGGAGACTCGGCCAAGCGTTGGGAATCAGTTTTGAGGAGGACATTGAGCATGACAATGAGGTGTGACACACCTGACAGAAGAAGAAGAAAAAAAAAAAGATCATTCAGATTTGACTCCTGAAGCAGGGGATATTGGGAATTCGGCTTCATGTCATAAGACTTCATGGACTATGTTTTATCACACGATTCATTATTTGATCACTAACTGTCAGTGAGCTAGGGTTGGTCTTACATTGTTCAAATCTTTGTCATGACTTGAACAATTTTTTTTTTTTTTTGTTTGATAAGGAGCCTTTGTTGTTATAAAAAAATATTAACCTATGAAAGATGTCAATGTAGGTTTATGAGGGATGTTAAATTATGCATGGTATGTGGAATTTAAATGAAACGATATATCAGCACAGAGCCTTTCGACGCTGACTTCCTCCAGAGCCTTCCCTCCCTGGTATGTGTTCAGCCAGATTAGAAAGGTAAACGCGAAACGGAAAACATCACAAGATTTCTCCAGTGGAAACAGATGTGGCTTATCTGTATTAATTATGCTTATTGCAGACTTAGGCCAGTTTCAGTTTCCTCTCTGTAATGAACCCACACAAGCAAGCCAACCTTTAAGGATAAAAAAACACTCATACATAATAGAGCGTCATTAAATATTAAAAACCCAGATTTTATTGCGTTCAACCCGTCATAACTTTGCTGTATTATTGCCTTTATTCGAACCCTCCAGTGCGAGAGATTTGGTTGCAAGGGATATTCATTATAATTAGCTGGGCTCCAAGCTTATTATGTGAAGACAATTTCTGCCTCCAAGACATTCACAGGGTGCTTAATTAAGACAGCCAATTATCTGAGAGTAATCCCAGTTTGCTCTCAAAGATACCAACATCTGGAACGCGATCAAACAGCCTGGGTTCCTATACTAGGCCACATAATCCTAAACTTAGCAAACGGTATCCCCACGTCCTGGACTGTAGATCCCACTCACATTAAAAACTTCCCTGAATGCATTTTTTTTTCTTTCTTTCATTTTTTTGGGTCTGGGTTGAAACTCCCTCACAGAGCAAAATGTTTATTTGTTCTGTTTTGCCTGGTAATATCCTCTGTCAGCCATCTTAAAAATGAGAGCAATGGAGCTCGCAAACAAAACTCTGCTGTGAAAAACAAGCGTCCTGTGTCCCCTTAAAAAGAGATCCCTGTGTTTTTGAGAATGAAAAAAAAAATGAAAACAGAAAAAAACTTGATAAGGAATAAGATTTGGAGAGAAGTGTAGGAAAGAAAAGCCAGGAGACTGAAATGAACTTAAATGACATGAATGAGGAGAGCCAAGACTCTCACTTGTTAAACTCACAACTCTCCTTACTTCTGTAGTCATTACTTTATTTCCAACTAACGCCTTAGTTTTCTTCTGCAGTTATGTACAGACACAAAATGTAACACTAATTAAGGGCAAAAAGTTGGCAGATTCTCCCTTGGCCGGTAAAAAAAATATATATATTTTTTTCTCATTTATTGTCACTTTGGGTAGTTCACAAGATGTTGATCTCAGACCCTGACCATAGGACTTGGAAATTGAAAGGATGGAGGGGGGTTGTTAAGTGCCATCTTAAGAGGGATCTATAGTGATCACAGTGAGTCAGGATCTCAGTATTGCACTGTTCATCCAAAGGGCATTACCTTTTGTAGTAAAATGCCTGCATTACTGCGCTGGTGGATTGGACTTCCATCTGATCCAAAGGAAAGAGTGAGCAAGGCCTCTTCCACCTGTAGCTTTGTTTTCCTGTGATCTCTCCCAGGCAAGTTCCATCAATGCCCACAGCACACCTGCGTGGATTCAGCTGTGTCCTGTTCGTTAGCTGTTGCAAGACTACGATGTGTGATCTACGGTGACTTTGTGCCAGCAGTGTTGTTCCTCATGATATTTTTTAAAATACAGACTTCTTGGTTTTCTTTATTTATAATTATTACTAGATGCTGACTGAACTACATCAGCTGATGTAGTCCTGCCACACAAGTACAAACCAAGCCAACAATTGCTTAGATTAAGCACTTTGTCATGAGAAAGGTACAAGATGTTTTGTCTACTAGCAGTATGTAATAGGTAATATTACAAATTACATGCAATTATACTAATGGGCAGTAAGGCAGAGCACTGGAAGAAAAAAGCTGAGAGAAAACCATAATAACCTAACACACGATAAAATGTCATGCATACAGATTAACACAAAAATTCACAGCAACAGCATATCCCTGTGGTTATGTTCACCATTTACATAAATCTGTATGTATAATTAACATACAAATCAGAGAATTAACATTTGGTTAACTGAATGTATGTAACACACTGCATTCTTATAATTCATGTTTTTTTTTTTTTTTAATGTATGTTGATTGTAATTTTGTTCTTGATTTTGCAAGAGAGGATGTAAACACAGGACACATAGACCGCGTTCAGGCGTGGAATTGTTCTTTGATTGGCATCCCATCCCTCGGGCTCATTTCTATAACAACCAAAACGCCATCATTCTCGAAAACGCTGTTTCTGTGCCATTCCCGTGACAGCAGGATGTGCCCTCGCTGGGCGGAGGGAAGTGTGCAGAAATGTCCTGTCGATAATAAGTTTTGACAGGCGATGAGCCGTGGCTGTGATGGAGAGGAATGAGCTCAGAAGAGAACCATGGTAGAACCAAGGAAGAAATAAAACAAACAACACCTTGCATGCTGAACGCTAATGCTACAACCACGCATGCTAGTGCAACAGTCATGTCCATATATATATATATATATATATGAGAGAGAGAGTAGGGACTAGAGAGAGGATATATGCATGTATACCCACATACACAGCTAAGAAACATCTTGGCTGTAGAGTCCCTCACAACTTATTTCAAAGCCATCTCTTCTGTAATAGAATGCCTTTAATCCAGAAACATGTTGGGTAAACTGGTATGGAAAATCATGTTAGCAGATTAGCAGAGTCCTAAGCTGTAATACAGCTTATCACTTGTAAAGGTTCTGAATTTATTCAGCGCTGAACCCAAATCCCTGCACATGACTCTGCAGTTTCGCCTGTTACGCTTGCCGCTGAAAGTCCTTTAAATCGCCACTGAGCTTCTTAGATGCATTTTCCTCTGTTGACACGACAACAGAGTTTACAAGGGGAAAGGAACAGCCATATAGAGGAGTCCCGCTGTCATCGTTATGCAGCGGGGGTGCTGGCGCTAAGAAACTGACATGCACCATTGGTCAATGACATATAATGACATTATCTGTACTTTGAATCTCAACGCATACTTAAATAAATTAGTAAATACAGTCAAGTTATGCAGCACATTAAACAAAAGCAAAACGAATGGTGTTAGAAGAATCATATGTCAACTTAATTACACCATGGCTAGAATGAATGTCTTGCTTAAGTTGCATTGGGAAACAATTAAAAAACGTAAAAGGGTAAAAGGCAACAGGCAAATATAGTACTGAGAAACTACATTTTGACCACCATCAACCCCTCCCCAACACACACACACACACACACACACACACACACACACACACACACACACTTTCCACTTTCTCCACCTGTTATGATTTAATACCGGTAAAAAGAGAATGTGCAGAAGTAGAATGTTCTCCGTGGTCTGTGGTGGTGTGGGAAGGATTAGTGAGTAATCTTCATCACCCAGCATAAAAGCATGTCTTTCCTGCAGAAAATGGTGTCCATCCATAGAGTGCTTTGAAAAAAGTAAAAAAAAAAAACAAGGTGCACAGGTGAGAAAGAAAATCTCATCAATAATCCACTGAAATAAATGAAAAATGGATGACTTCAAGCTTACAGGTTATGAAACACGGACTGCTCTACATAACACTTTCTTGCACTGTAGGAGGGCAAGGGATGCTGCTAACACTGACAGTGTCATGTGCAACGGACGTCAAGGATCACAACAGACAAGGCTATACACTAATTCATGGTGCTGAAGCAGTTACCCAAAACGTGACAAGAAGGAGGTGGAAACAAAAGCAGTGTGGAATGGAGTCTGCCGATAAATAACACAGCACCATGCCTCTTCACTTCCGACATTCAGATTAATTAAATTACATGTGTGGTAATAAACCTTTATTTGATTAATCAGTTAATTATGTGGAACAGACACCTCCTCACCCCAAAGTCTGCAGTTTTACAGTTTCTGTACCATGTGTAGTTTTTCATGTTGTATGTGTGTGTGTGTGTGTGTGTGTATGCTGTCTTGATGTATCTGTGTATGTGCTTGTTCTGAGTGTATAATTAGATAAATATTTTCTCTACGTTATGTATGTGTGTCTGTGTATTTGTTTATGTGGGTATGTGCATGCATTTTAAAACACCAAAAATGTTTCTCCTCTTTTTTTTCAGTTGCAAAGCAGACTCACGAAAGGGGGCCTGCGGAGAGCGGCGCACGCAGCATCTGTAATTATTCAGTTTTATTTTTACTCTGAGGTGGGGAGGGGATGGATCTGAGGTGCTGAACTATGGGGCTGAAATAAAGAGCTGGGCCTGGCATTAGCACACTGGGAGCACATGTCGCTAATGTGTGCTGCGAGCCATCAAAAGCATGTGCTGCTCTTCCCCCGTTCGCTTGATTTGGGTTCTCTCTGGTCATGCCTGAAGAGGGAAACACTCAATACTCTGCGCTCCTATAAATAATGGATTCAATCAGCGTTAGACCTAAGCATTGACACACAATTAAACGGTGTGAGCGCTAGATTTTTTTTCAGATTATTTATATATTTATCTTAGAGTAAACAGTGTGGGGAGTACAGAAATCACAAATATAAACTTTATAGAAAAGCTGCAGTGTTCTAGACATTGTGTTTGTGAAACAAAGAAAAAAAATAGTATAATGAGTGATGATGCATTTATTTGTATTTGATAGTGTAGCAGTAACAAGATTAAGTCACGTTGGGAAATGCACCAAAAGATGTACCTCAGGCGATTCATTACATTACAGGTATCTATCAGATGCTCTGATTTACAACGCAACATGTATAAGTCAGGGACAATAGTGCCGGCACACCTAGAAGGTAGTAAAGTCCCAAGTGCCAGAAGCAATAACATAATAATGGACTAGAAATCTGTATCGACCCTGTTGAGTAAAGTCGTTAATCAGCAACAACAACACAAAAATAAAACTAGAGCAGCACTAACATGACAACTTTTAATAAATAGAAGAAGGATGGGGAGAGGTGAGGGGTGAATCCTGGTGAGGTGAGTTGTCAGTCTGCACTTGGAGGTGGTCAGTGACTCTACTGTTCTGACTTCTATGGGGAGACTGTTCCACCAGAGGTTGGGCCGGTGTGTGGGGTCTTATGAGCTTTTAAAGGTAAGCACCAAATGTTTAAGCTTTATGTGAGCCATAACAGGCATGGTGACACGGGCTTGTCTAGGGAGGCTGTAGGCCAGATGGGCTGCAGCATTCTGGCTGAGTAAAAGGGATCGTAGGAGCATAGGGTTTTGAATGAGCTGAGGTGGTCGGAGTGAAGGTGCTGGAAGACACCTGTTCAAAGGATTCCTCTCAGTTGGGAGAGTGCCATTGTGGACTAGAAAATACACTGCATTGGGACAAAGCAGACAATGAATAACACCCGAACAGGGACTTGAACCCTGGACCCTCAGATTAAAAGTCTGATGCTCTACCAACTGAGCTATCCGGGCTCTGAGAGAGGGCAACTACTACACTGAATACTGTCTACGTCAAAATGGATACAAACTATGGATATAGCGTTGGAAAAAATGGAAACATGGTATGGCTTGAAGGAAGCCTGTGCTTTTAAAGCCAAATAAACCCCAACCAATTCAATTACACATTTTTTTTCTTTTTTAATGTATTTATTTATTTATTTTTTAATACAGATCAGATTACCTCTCCTTTTGAATTAAGACCCCCAACCAGAGATTATAAAACATGCTGCTGCTGGGCATAGCATACAGAGAAGAGCAGCAACACACACTCTTGCACTTGTACACTCTGTATACATATTAACACACAGGGCAACGAGGCTGGCTTTAGCAGTGGCAAACATAGAGGAAAACACCAGAACAAGCATCTTTACAGCTTGGTGCACCCAGAGGCAATTTTTACTGTATTAAGTGAATCACACAGTAAAGAAAGGGTAGAAATAAAAACAGCTTTAAATTCCCATTACTGTACACTCATTTAAGGACACTGAGCTTTCAGTGGTATTTGCATTGTTTATTCACTTTCCCCATGACCCTACATGAAAGATAATACAATGTGTGCTCTTACTAAACATCTCTAGTGCCTACTGGAGCCAGAATCACATATGTGAGAGACAGGGTTATTAAATTATTTGCTAATTAGCTTGCAAATGTTGTCTTGCAAGCTATGAGCTACTCATAGCTTGCAATCAGGCCTACTTAGAGTTCTCCAAGTACTACTCAGAGAACTGACTGAAGTATATTCTTATACTTCCTCTTCTTCTTCCTGCAGTCCACCAGGAAGACCACTATGTGTGCCTTAGAAGGTTACAGTGGTCTATGTTCTCAGCAGCCAAACATGGCAGCCTTGTTTGCTCCATTAGCAAGTTGCTAGCTGCCCTGGTTGCTAACAGGCCATCAAATTATCCCCCTTGTCTCGTGTACCTTTGGGATTTAAAAGTCTGCCAACTAAGTCAACGCTGTTCTGCAGAATGAAAGCTTGCATTAGATAAGCTATCAAATGCTAACTGCTGGAGACAATCTAAAGCTATGACTTGATGGGTATGTCATGACTTTCAAAGGCAGCTTCTAAGCTAGACTGATTTTAATTAACTTAACCACTGCAACTACTTAATCACACACAGCTATGATTGACTGAATGGTGTTTTCCTTTCTCATTTTTCTTCTTTTTTTTTTTTTTACTCTTTGTGAATATCTTATGCATGTCTCATAAGATGTGTGTGAAAATGAGGATGTGTCAAGCCCTGTAAATGGAAAGTTATGCTGTTATGCTTATTGGTATTTGTAATCAATAATACATCTACTGCAAAAGGCATGAGGTGGTTGCTTTCTGGAAGCAATCACGGGCATAGTGGATTGTATTATACACTTGACACATTCATACAGCTGGACAGTTACTGAGGTGATATAGACTCGCCCAAGGGTACAATACAGTAGCTGTGCTCCACCAAGAATCTAAGTCCACCTCATGATGGTTAAAACTCCCAGATCATTAACCACAAAGCTACCATGTCGCAGTCATTGACATCATTCATTAATCCCAAACTCCTGGGGGAAAATAAATAATTTAATAAATAAAAAAGGTGCACATACTGGCTGTCTGACACAGCAGCTTTCCCAGTCACAAGTGTTGGCCAATATCAGGATTGGATTTCCTATGAAGAGAAAAGGGTAATCAATTCTCACTCAGCCCCTGCAAGCACTCAGCTAGACTAGATGGCAGGATTTCAGATAAAAATCTAATTTGCTGTATTACCCTTGGCCTAGGTGAGGACTGCTTATTTTATGCCTCATCCACTAATGCGGTTAGCAAAGGGGATTGTGGGAAAGAGGGGGCCTGGGAGCCAGTCTGGAGAGGCGATTACGGTGCCATGGCAAGGTTCCTTCATTTGGGATTTGCGATCACTGTTGCAAGCTCCAGAACCAAACGGGCTTAACGGCTGCAACGAAATCTCAAGATGCACTGCAGATCTGCAGCTGGTGCAATGCCAGTTAAAAGAAAGCTTTTGTTTAAAAAAAGGTTGCTTTTTCATATTAGCGCCTATTTGGC
This sequence comes from Albula glossodonta, assembly GCA_019788955.1. Lineage (NCBI taxonomy): Eukaryota > Metazoa > Chordata > Actinopteri > Albuliformes > Albulidae > Albula > Albula glossodonta. Next base: position 911,490 of record JAFBMS010000076.1, read on the forward strand.
TGTTGTACATACAGTATGCATCTGAAAACAAGGGAAATTAGCTTTTGGGGATGCTGGAGACCCCCAAGCAAAATGTATCATTCCAGAAAAAAAGCTGCTCTCATAATGTTTTTTTTATTAATCAATGAGACAAAGCTTGACCTATTGACAGTCTCCTCCACCAGTGAATATGTACCCTTAGTAGATTGTGTGTGTTTAAACATCGTAAAATTACTCTGAAATTGTTTGCTGGCCCAAATCGAAGATCAGTCACAAAATCTGGACTGGAGCCTAAACCCCCTTATATAAATATTGCTTTTTCTCTTGAACTGTTAGGAATGCCCTTTCTTAAACACAAAACATTTTTTATTTATTTTACATGCAGCAACTTCCAAGTGCAATACACAAGATTAAATAGTTATCTCTCTGAATGGCCAAAGCTGGCAGGAAATGGCTAAGTGCCTAATTGAAGGATATAAACCAATCCTTATCTCTCTGAGTATGACTCCCTGACAGTTGACACCTTTTGGTAAATCCACACAGGACCACCATAGTTGTTTTTCACACTGAAAGCCCTTACTGGAGAATTATGAAGTTGACAGCAGGATGAGCATACCGTTCACTGGTCACATCAATAAATCCATTAAGTCTGTATTATTATCATATTCATATCAGTGTAATTACACAAAAAAATATGAAAACAAAGACAAGGTTAAAGCAGTATATATAACAAGTATTTTAGTACTTTTGAAAACCAGTTTCCAAAGGCAAGGGGATAAAGCTGAAAAATCATGCTTGCCTATTAGTCATAACAGAACCTGCATTGTAACCTACCATCCACCACCTCTATAGTTAAGAGCAGAAAGCACAGTCAGTGTTGCTGTGGAAGCATTGGCAAGCATGGTTCAGAACCTGGAAATAATGATCATTTCTGGTTCAGAACAGAGCAAACAGTGACCTGGATCAGGACGGGAATCACGGCCGACCTTTCTTTAGCACCGAGAGCTAACGTCACACACGGTTAAGGATCGGTGCACACAGAGTCACCCTTACTTGTGTGAAACCTGGCTCTTGGAAGGTGCGAAACACAGGGCTGAGCCTGGGTCGAGGGTCGCGTTGTTGCCTGAGGCCCTGACCAACAGCCTGGCTGTGTGTCTGCAGCGGTGTAAAGCACCACCTTGGTAATGCTTTTCACCGGGCCGACCTCTTCCTCATCTCTGACAGGCATCACACCACGGCTGGTGGCAGGGGTATTGCTCGCTTTGCAATGGTAATGCATGTACCACAGCGCACCATTCACCTGATGCACAGTGCCCTCAGACCAGACGCTGCTTCGCCACTATTAAGTTGCGGAAAGTCGAGTTTTCCCCACACGTTTTTATCGCCACCAGGCAGGTGTTGAGATACACAACAGTCCGAGAGGGAAAAGGTGTGCGTTTGAGATAAACTTCAGCGCTGTCACTGTGGAGAAAAAAGGAGGAACACAACCAGCTAATATACCGCCTGAATGGAAATGCGAACACCATGAACAATGAGGGGTAAAGAATACAGTGGGAAACGGTACAATTAACAGTCTTTGCCTTCGAATTTCGGCACTTTCTGGGTGACATTGTGGCTCTTTGATGAATGTCAAAGCAAAAAAAAATAAATGAAATAAAAATAATTTCAAGGACCAATAATGCCCTTGGGGTGCCACAGCAAAATATGATGGTCAAGAGTGTCAAAAGCAGTCCTTTATAATGAAATAGTAATGAGACTGGGGAATCCTCAGTCTGTACTCATTAGCCAATCATTTGTCACCTTGACTAAATAAGTGTCTACAGTGCAGGATGTTGATGGACTAAAAACAGACCGAAAGTTCCCTTGCGATGAAAAGTAAAGTTGTCTGTAATTCCAGGATCAGAGAGGAGGTGACATTGCGAGTCCTGGGGGGGTATGGGGGGTTGGGTTTGGGGGGGGGGGGGGGGGGGTATGGGGGCAGAGTGTGGCCACAGCTCTGAGTGTGAATATTCAGAAGTTTACAGAAACTTGCAGAATGTAATCTTATTTCAGGCTTATAAAACTCACACTTTATCAGATGGTATGTTCTCTAATATGTTAATGACAGGAAGTAGCATCATTAACCATGGGGGTGAGATGAGTGCATGACCCCAGCTGTGTGCAGGCTGCAATAAATGCAATCTAATGTGTACAATGTGCAATAAAACCAGAGCGCTTTGTGAAACTGCATCCCAAACCGAAAGATCTATATTACACATGGGCATGATACCAGACTGGCATGCAAGCAAATCTTGTTCGCATTGAAACGGGAGGTAAGTGGATGGAGCATATTGCTTACAGAAATCTTCCAGAGTAGTAATGTCAGTGCAAATGTATTGCTCATCTCCTCTTTCTGCAATTACAATTAAAGTATTAGTGAATGTTTCTGTGGGGAAAAAAACTGCATTATCTATGCATGCATGTCACTGGTCTGCTGCACAGAGCTCTGGGGCCAACTGAGGGGGTACTGAGACGGTCTCTCTGCAGTCTGTGCTGAGCTGATTTATTGTGGTGGGGCACCAGGGTCCAGTTAAAGGGTAAGCAGATCACACTCTCAAACCACACCGCTCGCTCACTGCAGAGAAAACAGCGCATGTAATTCTAAAAGTTTGCCAAAGCATTCATCAGCTTTGTCCCTGTTAGCTCCTTTAATGGGATGAGCTTGTCATTATTAGCCTGGAACGGCGGCTAAATTTTGGGTCATGTACCCCCCAGAGCCATTTATGAGACTCAGTAGGGGCTCCCTGTCTGGCACAGATCAACAGACAGAGTTAAATAATATAGCTGACTGCTGATTTACAGTATCTTTCACTGGTCACATGTGCATTCTTCTCAGTGTTTTACCTGCCAGAGTAGGCATACAACCAGTCAGCTGACACCATTTATCCAGCATGAGTTCCATTGCTTGCAGTTCTAACACACCATCCATTTATGCAGCTGGGTTTTATGACTAAAGCTGTTCAGTTAGTACAGCACTGAGAGAGCAGTGCTTCACTTAATGGACAAAATGGCTGTGGCCTACCTGGGAATCAAACTTGCAACCTCTAAGATACAATCCCATCCTTTCAACTATTATGCCATTACACTAACTTGCCAGGCTGCTATGTGTTGAAAGCCCTTTAGATAAGTGAGTGCACCCAGGGGAGGGAAATCCAGGCTTCAGAATGCAGAAGTACTACCACATATTTGTTTCAACCATGCACGACACCACAGTGTTTTTTTTTTTTTTGGACTTAGGCCTGAAAGCGGTTTGTTAATTCTAACATACATGCATGAATGAATTTCATCTGAGAATTTAATATCTGAAAAAAGAATGATAAAAGAGTAAGCATATTGATTTAAAACAAAAATTACTGCAGCCTATCTGTGTTAAATAATTGCATTCATCAAATTACAATTCTATTCGGTAACAGAGGATTTATGTTCAAATTACAGAGGTTTTGTCAGAGCCCAATTAAATGTAAATAGCATTTTTTCAAGCAGAATAGATGAAAATAGTTAATGCATGCTATCTTGTCACTTAATGTGCAATTCTTTGCATGGACATTGTTTATTGGCAACTCATTTGTTCAATTTTGTTATATAATCTTGGGGCTTACGATTGCCGGATGTAATTATAATTTTGTTTATCTGTTTAGCATTGTTTATCCTCTCCGTAAATGATTCATTACACTTATACAAAAAATATAAAAATGAAAACTCAAAATTACTAAAATTATACTCAAGTCAGTTTTATCCCACATGAACATTGTTTTGCAACATAAACAAGAATACCTTACTTAAAAATAAAAATAGTCATGTATATAAAACAGGAAAATTGAACGCCATGATATATGTATGTTCCTTCTCTTCAGTAGTGTTGCTTTTATTGTCTTCAGCTTTCAGTTTGCTCTTTGTATTGGCATGAGCTTGTCTGCCAGACTCGATGCTTTGCATGCATCTTCTGTATTTCCTTCCAACTACTCTAGCATCTCCTCTAACACATGTAAGACAACTGTGCCCATTTTGCAGACTACAGGCCTGTTTTTACATGCTCCTGATCATAGATGTTAACTAGATTTTTAGCTGAGTCTGGCAATATTTCCCTTATATTTCTGTAGAAATATTTATTACTGTACGTACTCCCTGCCATATAAATATAATGAACATTGATAAATGTGTATCATGTGATGTTTTATGTCACATGGGTTACAGGCACAGTTTATAAGGTTCATATTTTTTCAACATCATCATATGACAATACTCATTATCACAATCCCACTCTTTACTGACATTAGGATGTCCGAATCGTTTAGCATTTTTGAGTACACTGGCTACATCATATGTAATAAAACCAGGCAAAACACATTATAATCTAAGCATTCAGCAGAAATTCTTACACCGTCCAAGTTTTCCACACACCTCCTTTACACAGCTCGACGCTATAAAATATAAATAATATGCAAAAAAGCAACCAATTAAGCGGTTGTTTATTTGTGCATGCGTTGTCATGTGTAAGTGTTTCGTTTAAATGTGAGTTAAGGGCAAAGCACATTGCAGTGGCATCTGGATGGGTGTCTCCTGGTGAACCGGGGAACGATACGGATGGATTCCATACAAGGATTCTGCATGCCTTAAGGACCCATCAAGGCAGGAAATATGTTTGCTAATGGAATATCCTGAGCCAGATCTGACTGCTGTCAAGAGACAAACTCAAATGCCAATGAACTGCTGGCTGGGTAATCTTCTCTCACATCCCAAGGCCACAAGCTCCCAGAAACGGCATATACTGAGGGAGGCCATTGAAACAGAAAGGTTTATTGGGTTTAAAAGAGGAAATACTAAAGAGAATTGAGACTTTAACAGACATCAGTACTTAAAAAATGCATCCTCCTTCACTTTCACCTTGACTGAATTTGCCTATGTATTTATTAATTTATTGTGAAAATATGAAATAACATTAGATGGGAGTGTGTTGTGTGGCAGCGTGATGAACTTACCAACATACAGCAGTCGGGTGGAACAGTAATGACTTTTCTGTCTGTATGTGTGTGTGTGTGTGTGTGTGTGTGTGTGTGTGTGTGTGTGTGTGTGTGTGTGTGTGTGTGTGTGTGTGTGTGTGTGTGTGTGTGTGTGTGTGTGTGTGTGTGTGTGTGTGTGTGTGTGTGCGTGTGTGTGTGTGTGTGTGTGTGTGTGTGTGTGTGTGTGTGTGAGTGTGTGTGTGTGTGTGTGTGTGTGTGTGTATACATTTGTGTGACTGAGAGAGTTTCTTGCTAGAATGCACATATGCATTTGAGAGGCTTTGTATTCTTTATCAATATGATTGACCAAACAGCAACAAAATATTACTGTGACTGTATACTCTGTTTTGACAGCTATTAACTGACCCTCTCACAAATGTGTGTTATTACTGCAAATTATCTGTTAAAGAATGCATTGAACTCTTAATTAAATGAAGCAGCATAAAAGGAGCAACACACTCAATGTCACTCAAGGCCAGATTTGCATGTATCGGGGGTCTTTAGAGATGTGCAGGAACTGTGGAATTAGATGTTGAACAGTTTTTTTTTTTTTATTATTTCAGACTTAGACTATAAGCCAGTTAGAAAGCCCACATTGTGTGGATGCATTAGTGGCTTGTTGCTATGACAGCAGAATGTATGTGGCTCGGGTTGGCAGGTGTGCCATCTGCTGAGCTTCAGGCTGCCAGGGCATGCCTTACACACCCCTGCGAGTCTGGCACTTTCCAGGGTTCCCCACAGAAAGAACCATAATGCCACAGGCTCGGTCAGCACAAGCATTAACTCCTGTACCCTCTGGCGTCACGCTAACACGCTGAATTCAGCTCCTTCACACCACCACACAATAAGGCCCCGGATCAATGCTGCCTCCATCTATCCCACAGTCACATGGTCTTTTTGTGCATGGTCAATGTGTGCAATATTGGCACACATCAACAGAGGCTGTGCAAGCAGAGACTGCTGACATATAGAGACTGAGAGGGTATGTACATATTTTCTACATAATCACTATTTGTTTAAACTCTCAGATAATCTTCCTCCATGATTATCCTCATCGGCATAGTATGTGTTTTATATGAAAAGGGAAAGCAAATGGATTCCTCATTTCACCAGTGGACTGTATAGTCATGTAGGATCAGCATTCTGTGTGTGCAGTACAGTTATTACAAATAATTAGAGGGGATTAAGTAGTTCCATACAGCATTTTACGTACTAATGTCAGTATGTACAGTGTTAACTGGAAGAAGATATATTTGTAATAGAGGCCATTGGGACATGGTGATGGGGCAGCCTGGGGGGGGGGGGGGGGGGGGGGGGGTTGTGTGTGTTGTTGGGAGGGGTGGGGTGGGGTGTCATTATTTGCATTGTTTAGCATCATTTCACACTAAAGAACAGTGTTGTTGATTGAAGCTATTCAGATTCAAAGACATTTTGGATACTTTCTCGGACAAAGGATGTACTTCCACTGCATTCTGGACAGGTGGCATGCTACCTGCAGTGCCAGGTGGAGACTGGAAACAAAGTCCAGCAAAGGACTGTTTTATAAAATATCCAACAGCTGTTTTTTTTTTTTTTCTTTTTATTCTCATTTTCTGTATCAGAATGGGCAAAAAGTAAAACAGTAAAGAAAAAAGCCAACACAAAATCAAAGCCAAATATAACACACAAAGTGAGAGGGCATAAAGCAAAAGGGAATCCCACACAGCAAGCCTTCTATACAAGAAAAAAAAAGTCCTCCCTCTGGCATAGCAGACTGTGTCTTCATAAAGGTCTGATTAACCCATTGGCCCACGCCTGGGCTGACTGCTGATCAGCCTTAGGTGAGCCTTGTGTGAGGCCACTTCTGTCCAGGGTGCTGAAGGCTCCCCAGGCTGTGGGAGGGAACAGAAACAACTGACAGCAGCCAACTAGGAGAATATCCCTCTCTCTATCTGTCTTGAACTTAGAGTGCTAGTCACTGCTTTACACACTCGCACTACTCAGTTATGGACATTCAAACGGCAGGTTGTTGTTTTAGCACTATACATCTGTATGTCAGAATTACTATTAACATTTCAATTAACATTTCAAATTACTTGATGATTAATTATGGACGGTTTATAAATGGGAAAAAAGACACTTGTGATTCTGCCTGAAAGGTTTTTATTCTATCCCTCTCTCTCGCTGTCTCTCTCTCTCTCTCTCTCCTTGCTTACTCACCAAACCACCGTACTATTAGCATGGGTTGATAAGTACATTATTTTTTGTGAGACTTCAGTGTCTTATCTTCTGTAGTGTGCAGGCAGCTCTGTTCTTTTTAATTAGTTTATTACACAATCACACTCTTACTCGGGTTTGGGGGTATTTTGACAGCATGGCATACGCTCACTGCAGAATCCCTGTACAAAGCAGTACAGCCCTTCATATAGCTGGTCACATCATGTAGGAGATGCCATGACCCTTGGAGTGTTCAAGTCTAGGTTTGATGCAAGAGTGGATGGTTTTGGAATAAACAATCACGTTAACGTGAGATAATACTTTGTGTTACCCAGTTTTGACACGTTGTTGGCAAGTGGTCAGGATTTAGCTGGTCCACATTTAAAAATGATGATTGCAAGTAAATTAAATTGCCTTTTTCATGGAAATCAGGTTTTATAACTGGCACAATAAATAAATAAATTTTAAAAATCCCCATAAATCTCTCCAGGCTTGGACACAGGGAAAGCTTAGGGGATGGTTTGCACAACGCTATGCTTCTGAGTGCTTTCCAAACCAGTGACATACAAGATAAAGCATTTTCTGGAAACCCGCCTCAAACAGCAATGGGCTTGCCCCACGGTTGCCCCTCGCCCATAGTTTGGAATCTTGGAAAGTTCGGGGAATCTTGAAAAGCTGCTGTCATCCCATAGAGTCTTTACATGATGGAAGGACACCGGTCTTCATCTTGCTTTCAGCACTGCGGTTGAAAAACACATTTATTTTTTTTACACATGCACCATGAATCTGCTTAAGATAGTGTTCATCTTCCCTCACCACATTATCAGTGGCTGCATGACAACACAGCCAACAGCATGCATTCGCAGTGGTGGGCAGTTGTCATGCAATGCTAACAGGCTGTGAGAATTTTAAACCCTTCTGTGTTACAGGTCTCTCTCCCCACAGGTGTGACTCTCTTTCGGATGTCTCTGGAACGGCCGCACGGGAGAAATTTACAACCCTTTGTACCTCATGAAAAGTAAATATTTGTGATGTGATATAAAACACGCTTGCACATTGCAAATTCAAACATCCCCGATGACAGTGCACAGAGCATTTTAGATTAGCTAAAATAACTCTGGGCATGCAGACGCAGTAATATGTTAGGGGATGGAGAGAGTGTTTTGGGGAAACACTCGTTATAATGACGGAGTATTTGCCCAAACGGAGAGCCGTCCTACTGTTCATCTCCATGAGTTTATCTTTATACAATTACAGAACTGATTTTCAAAAGGTCTTTTTTAACCACTAATGTGGAAATGTTTGTGAAGCAAAACCATATTTCAGCATACACCTTTGAGAACAGGGGAAGTCTGAGAACAATAACCTGGAGCTAGTTTCCATGGCTTTACTTTTTTCATCTTTTTCTTTTGATTTCCCGATGTTGTAGCCATGGTTTCCTCAGGGGCTGCTGGGCTCCAGGAATCCTCAGTTAACTGTATGTCCTTCGTGGAAGACTCAGTCAAGAGGTGGGTTCCAGGAGATCTATGTATTGTATTGCAACATGTCTGTTCAAACTCTTCTTGACAAAAGATTGATAAAACACAGCAAAGATGTCTTTGGTTTTGAAAACCTTGACCTTCACGGTTCCCGGCATGCATTATTGATCATTCCAAAATCTTCTGCTTTGCTACTTCTCGTCTGCTTCACAGTCCTCAGAAGCCCGGTACAGTTCTGGCTCTTCATTCTGCCCGTACAGAATCCACTTCACATCTTAACTTTCCCCTCCACAATCTCTCAGTGCCTCAGTTTGCCAATACTTCAAAAACCATTGGATACATAACAATGTGGTAAGTTAATTTGAGCTGTGACTGAGCAAGATTTTGATCAATGTGTGCAAATTTCAGACAGTACATTAACAAAAGATATTACTGAGAGCATAGAACCATATCCTATGAGTTACATTTGTTAATCTTTCCAGGAGAGCCAAAAATATGATTTACAGTCTTGCGTATTCAGTGGATGAATATTCAGTTGAAAACTCCATGACCAACATTTTCAAAAAGCATTCTAAAATATTAAAATCATGGCTAAAAAGTCACTCGTAACTCTTTGGCACCAACAATTCATAAATTATTGCTGGCTTAAGGCTCTCTGTCTATGTATCACTTAGTATCAAGTGGGTATTCGCTCCCCTCTGGTTCCAAACATTTTGCTTCTTGCTTTATTCTGTGATGTTAATGATTTTTGGTGTCTCCTCTTGGTGCTAGACAGAGCTTATCGTTTTAGCCTCTTGATGTGGAGGTACATCTGCCATATACAGAAATATACAATTTTATGCACATTTTGAAAAATGAAAAACAAACATGGTTTTGCTATCTACAAAAACACTTGTTTTATATACCTGCTACACCTGGGATCACCCATGGTCTGAGGATGGTTCTACAGTGAAATGTGTCCATGCAACAAGAATAATGGAAGGTGTAAATATCAACAAATAACCAAACATGTTGCGAGTGCTGGGTTTTATTCACTTTCTAAAGTTAGAAATATTGGCCAGCTAGACACAGCAGATGCAGCATACACACTTAAAGTCGCTGAAAGACCAGAATGGGTTGGTTGTCCTTTCATTTTTTATTACTATTTTTTTAATTAGAAGCACCAGCAATAATAGGTAATACATCCACTTGTTGTTATAATGGCAGCTCACTGACGTGTTTCTGTAGTCAACCTTGGACCTACACACCCACAGCAAGCATAATTACAGTATATCTTTGTCAGCCAAAGGTCACTTTTGTGTGCAGTTTTACAGCAGTCTAGCCAGCTTGTCTGTGGAAATGAATGGTTATGAATGGATAGATTAGGTATCCCGCTGCTTAATGGCACCTGAGTGCTTTGGTGTTCTTATTTCAAGTGCTGCCCTGTTTTTACCAACAAATCCATATTCACACTGAAGGGCAAACATATACACCATACTGGCTGAGTTCCATGTTATTATATTGTAGGTAGAAAATTCTTTTCCCACTGATGTGTATAAATGTATGATGTAGTGGTTGTTGAATTGATATTTCATGAACTTCATCATGGTGGAACTAAGCTCACCCGTCAATCATCAAAATGGTTGAACCAAGCAAAACATGTTTTTTTTTTTTTTTTCGTTGTTGTAGTTTTTTGTTTTTTTTTTTCTCCAGAGCTAAAGTAATTGCTGCAAACCATTCACTTGTTGCAAATCATTGAGTTACTGATATAGGTAGAGTTACTACATAGGTAGCAGATCAGATTAAGGCTCCTGACCTTAGATACAGGGTTATATTGTGTACAATTACATCAAATAAAATGGAGGTACAAACAGGGAAATGATGGGAAGTCAGATGTAACCAGAGGGCATCCCAAACTTTTACCTCTGAAAATAGAGTCATAAGAACAGGTCTGAAGATTAAATATTTAGTTATGAATATGATTAACATTCACTTTATGTGTGTGTGGATCTCATGAATTATGTTTTTGAAAACAAGTCTTAATTTAAATTTCACTGTGCCACAGAGCCCAGTGGAGATCACTTGTATTCAGAGTATAATAAACTTTACCAAAGTTGATTTAACTCTGAATATTTCATTGTGGAAGAATACACTGACAATCAGACATCCCTGGTATTACATACTCTTTTTTCTTCATCTTTTCTTATTTCAATAACAAGTGTGCAAATCCTTTCCTCATGAAAAATTGATTTTCTAACAATTGAGAGATGCATTCTTAGAGTTTGCATGGTTATATCAATCTGGATATTCTAAGAGGAGCCATGTCCCCGTCTTTGGGCAACACACCCATTTTAGAAAATGAGTCACAGCCCCTATCATTACATTCAACAGTGAGAATCCAGACCTAACTGTGATTATATCCAGCAGTGAGTGAACAAACCAAGCCCCCCCCCCCCCCAATCCCCCTCCCTGCAACCCATCACCCCCCCACCCCCAACCAGAATGCCCCCCCCCAGCCTTCTCAATTGAATAGACAGGTGCGGCTGTCTCCAAATCCACACTAATTTCATCATGGACGCAGAGGAGACAGACTCTCATGAAAGCCCATCACTCGGCTCTGCCTACATGTCGACATCTGGGATGGGAGCGGAGAACAGCGAGGCGCATAAATTTGCAGAGTAAAGCGTCAGGTCAGCACATTCCCCCCAGCACCGTCACCGCGGCGATGCCTCAGACTGTTATTAAGCAGGCCGCGGGGTTGCTTTATGGCCCATTGTTTCTTTCACTGGCAGCCACTGCGGAGACCGGGCAAGAGCCAAAATGGCTGAAGCGCAGGCCATCTACGGGGAAAAGGGGGACAGCGCTGAAGCTGACACAGAGAGTAAAGATCTAGTATTGAGTCTGATTGAACCAGGACTCAATCAAACAAACTTAGCTGAAGTCTAGATGCAGTTCAATCAAAGCTAACTTTAATCTTTTTGAGGACATATGCTATTCTGTTTCACAATGAAAAGAACAAGTTTCAAAGGGCATATTTACATGTCTCTGATAAAACAGAAGATACTCAAAGAGAGCTGTATTCTGATATCCGGCATTTCGATTGACCTGCATACGACCATAAAGATATATCTTTGTATTTCAGGACCTGGAGGTGTTTTAAGAGATTCAGAATATGCACTCTTCAGACATGTCTGTTCTTCATTTCAAATACAGAGGATTATTAGCCTGGAGTGGGAACGTAGCTGTATGCATCATGTCTTACATCTGAAAACACTGTGCCACCCATGGATGGATCTGGGTCCCACGAGGCCCCTCGGCGCACAAGCGTCTTTGGAGAGCTCACCCCCAATGTGATGCACACACGTTAGCAGTCTCTTAACACCACAACCCCCCTGCTGCTGGAATCACACACAAAACCCCTACAAAATTCTCTCGTATGAAAACATAATGATCCTCAACTTCATTCGTAATGTTTAAAATATATACCATCACTAATTAACTGCCAGTTGGCAGATGAAACCTCTCACTGAACACCAAGGCATCAGGAACCCAGTGTCTCAGTCTGTCTTTGCTTTCTGTTTTCACTTCCGTGTTTCCCCCATTTTCTGTGCCATGTGATTGTGTTTGCATTTCCCTCATGTGTTCCTTAATCGCTTAATTGTTTTATTGATTGATTGTTTCATTGTTAATTGTCTGGTTACCTGCCCTGTTTCACCTGCCAAATTATTCACCTGTCCTCTGTTTAGTCCTTATTACATTTTGTATTTAAACTTCTTGTGTTTCTCTCTCTGTTGCCAGTTTGTTTTAGTATTTCCCCTGTCTCGTAACCAGCTTTCCATTCATGTCTGTTTTCGCGAGTTTACCCTGTCTGTGTTTCTCAACCTCTCTTTTGGATTTTGTCTTTGTCTGATTGTTGCATCTTCTGGATCTTGACCATTCACCTGTGTATCTGTCTCTGCCCTGTGGATCTCCCTTTTGTATTTTTGCCATGCTTTCCTGGTTTTGACCTCTGCCTGTAATGCACTCAGATTTTTGGATTGTGTTTTTTTGGAATTGATTTTCAGTAAAAGTTTGTTTATTCCATGTCTGTATCTAAGTCCCTGACTGACCCCTGACATAAGGCTACTCCTGTGGCCTGGGGCCCCCTGACCCCCCTAGTGGTCAGATGTCCTTGAGTACTGACCCCATTCGCCTGCTGCATAATCTTTCCTTGGTGCTACACAATGTGTATTGTGGACACACAGACACAGGTTATGGCCATACCTGATATCCAGGGCAAACCAAGAATAATACATGTTTGAAATTACCATCTGTATTTATTATATGTTAGAAAACAGAAAAAAATAAATGTGGTCTGGCCACTCTTCTTGAACAGGAAAAAAAAAAAAGATACCCGGGCCACTGGTTCTGGGGTGAGGTGGGAACAGAAAATGATTCCAAGAGCGTGAAGAGCATCCTAAAGGTTAGGAATGGAATCTAAAATTAATTCCGTGCATTCATTATTCATGCTGGATCCGGATGGATTTTATCAAAATTATTCATTGACATACAACCATACAGTAGTGAGGATAGCTGCGTACTGAAACCAAAAAAAAAAAAAAAAAAAATTATCCTTGACTTGAGTGGAAGAGAAAGTGTCTTTGATGGATCAAACAGCATGATCCCTTCTCTCATCCTTCATTTCATTTCAATATTCCATTTAATCTTTTCCGCCCATTTTTCTCTGAAACCACTCCTATGGGCCAGCTGCTGAGATTCCATATTAGTACCTTGAGTCTCGCACAATTTCTGCTTCCCTCACATTTATTCATGTGGTTCAAACAATCCAAATTATATCAGGTAGATTTTTTTTTTTCATCTCCCTTCGCTGCTTAATGCATGAAAAAGAGTGTAGCAGAAGCAGACCCCTGATCAAATAGATACTCTCTAGACCAGCTATTCCCAAACTGGGAGCCACAACCAACTAATGGGTCAGAGGATGGAATGAGATATGCCTTGAGATCACAGTACGACCACGACTACTACAATAATTAACTTCAATTCTGCAAATATGTCTACACAGCTACTACAAGCACCGTACTACTACAACTTAAAAAGTTGTTACTACTACTGCTAATACTACTACTACAACTACTTCTAATAATAGTAATAATAATGTCTATAACATGTTTGATATTCATAACAATTTAGGCATTGCACACCCTGATAAAAGTGATGAGCTTGTCTGAAAGATAAATGGGCTGTATTTCATTCTATAATAAATTTACATAAAATCACATTCAGGACATGTAATCAGCAGCAGCTGTGTAGCAGCTTTGGCAAAGATGACATCACTGTCGCGTCACATGACACAGGGCCAAATGTCTCTTATTGAAATGTATTAAATAAGGCATGTAGAAGATGTCAGTGAATTAGTCTGAAATTGTAATAAAAGCGGAGATTGTATCATTTCAACAGCAGAAAACGGATCTACGGTAAGCCGGTCCTGCTCTGTCACCCAGACTTGTAAATCGTACAAAAGCGTTGCTGCTATTTCCACACACGTGCAGTAGCCCTCTGCTGCATGCTCAGTTAGTCTGCCTGATTTTAGTTGATTCAAGTTCCCAGACCCATTCTCAAAATTAAAAATGTATTTACAAAATCCAGCTTTCTGTTTAATAATGGATCATTTTCCACTTAAGAACAAAACTTCCTCTTTCATCTTCTTCTCACTATCTACTCAAACCTGTGCACGTTTACCTCCCCTAGCATGTTCTAAAGATTTTAATATTATGCATTATGTAGGTTAATGTAACTACTGTTTTCTGTGGGTTGTGCCACTGACAGCGTGGCTGGCAAGCATGTAAGTCATTCTGGATAAGAGCTTCTGTTAAATGCCTAAATATAAACATTTATGGAAATGCATTGGAAAAATTATATTAATTAAATTGGTCTTTCAAAGATCTTTTTTTTTTTTCTCCAGACAGTGGTGGCATTAAAGGAAAGTATCGTACAAGGCTATAAACCCCACCAGTGGTGAAATTAAAAGACCCCATATTATTTTCACAAAATATTTTTTTTTACAAGCCTCTTTCACAGAGCTCCAAATCAAATCACCTCACATTCCTCAAGCTATTTTGTCTAGTCTTTCTGCCTGGTTTACACACTGGTTACCATGGCACTCTCACAAAACAACATCATCCTCAGGTGGGTTGTGAATCTTTCTCCTTCTGTGAAGCAAAGTGTTTGACACCCTCATCCACCCCCCTTTCACACGCACACACACACACACACATGCATACGCACCAACACACACACACACTTCTTCTTCTCCTTCTCCACCTCCACTTTCTGGCATATCATGCATTTTGCACGGTTCAGATGTCACACTAACAATGCATGAAAAATTCAGTCAGTTTTTTTCATTTTTTTCCTTATTATATGTGTGTGTGTGTGTGTGGGGTGGGGGGGGGTTGGTTTGTTGAATGCGGGACAGTAGGGGAAGGGGGTTGGGGGACTTGGTTGGCAGTTGTAAATATAGTAACAGATAAATTTAGAAGTGACCTTCAATCAGACCTTTAGAAAAAAAAAATATATATTGAAATAAATAAAAAGCAGAAGCACGTCCTCAGGTGAATCCGAGGCGCAGCAGAGCGGATTACATTAATGCGCCTGGGCCTCGCTCACGTTCCTGTTCACTGCCTCCCCGCTGCTTCCGATCACCTCCTCATTTTACCTGCTTTTTATATTTCAAAATGAAAAAAAAAGCCACATATTTCCAGAAGCAAATTTCACCGAGCGACAAACATGAATAATCACATCAGCGGAACAGAGTATGGCACAGGCAAAATACAGCAATACAGTTCAGGTAAACACCAAACAAGAGAAAAAAGCATAACATTTATTCCCAACATGTTATTATATTAATGTAGATATTCATCAGCTTTGCACTATTTTAATCACAGTTCTTAAACTGCACTGCATTACTATAAGTAACGGAAGGCAATAAGCAAAAATTGACAATTCATAGAAAAAACTAAAATGCATTAAAATGCAGAGAGTTCTGAATATTTTATCTGGGTTTATTATTGCTACCCTGAGACTTATGAAGTGCTGCGTCCTTAAATTGCTGGAAAATAAGCCAGATCATTTTTCAGCATCCAAGGGCTCGGCTGGGAGAATAGAGCCAGCTTTCCCCTAGAAGAAGGATCCATTCACAAAGGCATTCTCCGCTGAGCAGGACTTCTCCAGCAGACGAAGCTCCTCTTTGTTTGTCCCGGTTCCATTGTTCAACACAGTGAGTCGGGTCATTCTGGGATCAGTCCGTCGTGCGCAACTTTTCCAGCATGTCGCCTTCAGGGGATACCCATCAGGCGTATTAAACTATGCAGCCGCTACCTCTTCCATGACCTCTGAAGGTTATTAGTTCAATAATCATTCCAGGTTTTTTGTTAAATATATATATTTTATTTATTTTATTTATTTATTTATTTTTTAAATGAAAAAGCCTAAAGCACCCCTGTGATTGGCTGTTGTTGTCTCTGTTTTCTCCAAGCTCTTGCCTAATCCACACAGATAAGCCTCCTTAAACCCGGTACACACATTATCATTTTAGCCCCCCAATTTGGCTCTTTTAATAGCTGTCTAGTTATGGAATTTGCTAAAAAAAAAAAAAAAAGAAAGAAAAAATAATGTTGCAAAATTCTTTGCAGAAATGTGCCCTGCACTCTTGGTAATCAGCCACCCGTTTAACACCTTTTAACTGTGCAGTGTGACACATTATTGTCCTCACAATTGCCTATGAGCTGTGATGTCAAAACAGGCTTGAAATCTTCACAGATTGCTGTTCAGGCGGTGGGCTTCACGAGCCGGGAGGTACTGAAAAAAGCAGAGGCAAAATACCACCCAACACCCCCCCCCCACCCCCCACTCAGTAAGTTAATGTGCCAATGAGGAACAGCTGTGTATTTGTGGATGTTTATGTGCATGTGTTTCCTGGTTCCTGTATAACTAGCAACAGTAAAGAATTCAGACACAACAGCTCAATGATCGGAGTCTCCAGCAGCAAGCCAAAAGCACACGCTGGATATAAGCAGAAGATTAAGGATTTATTGAGCTGTGGTGAGAGAGCGTGTGGCTTTATTTGATTTGTTTATTTGATCCATCTGTAGGTTCCTACTGCCACCATAAAGCAAACAGACAAACAAACAAACAAACAAACAAAAAGATTTGTAAAAAAGAAGCAGATGGAATGTTTGGTTCACATAAGTGGCTGGCTTTTTCCGGTTGTGACATAACATAAGGGCATTATGACCTAACAGTCCTGTGCCATAACAGTGATTCCTTTGGCCTTCCAGGTTTTTATACCGTGAAACAGTGGTCCTGGGTGTTCCAGGATGCAAATGCCACCAACAAATTCCGAACGTCGTTCCTACTAATTCATTTACACAGGATAATTACCTTAAAAGATTTTACTTGAATGATTGAATATTTTTTTGGTTAAGCAATGGCTATTAAGCCTGCTAGAATGCATAGCATATTTTAAAGAAATGCTCTGATTGCTGCAGACCATCTGAAAGACTGCAGAGTACTGTGCAGCTCAGGACAGTGTGACTCAAACAAACAGTCACATGGCCTACACTTGCTTTCCAAACAAGTGTTTTACCATGTGAGCCACTCAAAGGCCCCACACTTTATTCTTTTTAAGGGCATATGCAATTCTATTTTTAAATGAAAACCATACTTTACAAAGGACATGTTTGCTTCTCTCTTGTAAAATGTAACAGCAACACTTTTTTTTGATGCTTCACTTGTAATACCTTCATAAGCATGTCATCTGCTCCTATATAATAATGCTTCATGGCATTCATTGAAATGTATCATAAACCATTGTTATGGAAAGTCCGTTTTGATGGAATTGCATAGGGTCTTACAGATTTTAGGAAAAAAGAATTAGTTGAGGATAAAAGAAAACATCAAACAGGAACGGCACTCAAGACCCTTGAGAGTTGATCTCGAATGATTCTCAACCTAAATATACCATTAAGGGGTTAAACAGTGAATTTTTCTAAGCCTTAAACATTTGTCTAAGCCTTACTGCTGTTAACAGATTGTCCCTTGAGGGTGAAAATAAGCATGTTTCCATGCAATATTAAAGGGGTTCATTTAACAAGAAAAGCTATGGGGATTGGCGGCTGGGCTGTGGGATGAATGTTGTGTGGAGGCGGTCGGTACGCTTCGCGAGGAGACCTTAACCGCCTTCCTCCGCGAGGCAAAACTCACGATAAAAGCTAAAATTTCCCCCTGGATCCCATTTTGATGGTAATTCATAGGAATGCTCTGTCTCACTGCTGCATTGACTGACCCATTCAGTTTGAGTGGGCCAGTCCTTACACTGCAGATGTGCTCCCATTGGTGTTCGAAGCTGCCACATTCCTCTAATGCAAACAGTCAGCTTAAACATGGCTTTAGATAAACATGTCCCATTCAGATTGCTTTCTGGCAGTTTAATGATGCACATTTGTTCCTTGACAGAGCGGAAAAACCTTATCTTTTGTGAACCATGTTGCGCAACGTGTCTCTTTCCCCCACCGATGCCAGGCTTCACAGGAAAAAAGAACACTGTGTGAACTCTTCAAATCACAGCGCGTTTCCCATTTATTTTCTGAAAACGGGCAGGATTGAGTTTCCGTTTGAGACCCGAATCTCTGTTCTGGAGAGGCCAAATAACATATTTGCAGCTGGGCATGCAAGTTAAAATCTATAAAGGAAGTCATGTTGCTTTTCATAGCCAGAAATCTGCAGTAGATATAACTGTGCTCTATGAGTGTCGTGACAGTACAGGAATTCCTATTGATCAAACAGCCCAAGAATACCCTTTGCACTTAACCATCACAATCTTTTAAGCATTTGAACTAAGAACATTTTCTCAATAGAAGACGAATTATCAGATTTTTTTTTTTATGTTGATGCAATCTTGAAGGTCTTCATATGATGTTATTCTTTTTATTGAACTTAGATGTCAGTTGAAGTTGGCCTTGCGATCAAAGCAGGCAGACATCAATTGAGAATTGAGATATCAGCTTAAATATATAAATACGCTTTTTTTTTTTTTTTTGTGAAAGGTTGTCTGCACTTCCTTACAGTACTCCCTTCTGGTTAACCTGCATTACTCTCTCATACTCCTCTGTCTCCCATACAGTCAGCTCCAGGAAACCTGCCTTACTGTTGCCTGGCAACTGCAGTGAGTCTTTCCCCAGACAACAGAACATAAGAATGTAGAAAGATGGTTTATGACGATGGGATCAAAGTAACTGGAATGGTCTTTAAAAACAACAGGAAGGACATCAAGATAGTGATGCCACAATGTATCTAGGTTATTGGTCAGTGGAGGCCAGCCCAAAATGAGCATGGGTTTAAGGTCTGGATAATTAAAATAAATAACAATAACAATAAGTGACTTACTTCCTGCAGTCGTTCAGGTGCACAGTGTTATTTTTCATATTTTTCCTGAGTGCAGAAAGCAGGAAATAAGCGGAGAAATGGCCAAAGACACAGTCGTGCCTTCGTTCCCTCCCTCCCCAATATGCCTTTGGCTCAGATTCCAAATTTCAAATCCCTTACAAATGTGTCCTTATGTTTAACACTGTGACATTAATATTAATTCAACATTAATGGGTTTTGTGTTAAAATAAATGTGGGAATGATTATTATTTATAGAGTTTTAAAATAGGAGGCATGGCATTAACCTTGTCGTGTCTTTTCTTTTGAAGTTTGAATAAAATCTTGACAAATATCTGAGTGGCTCTGAGAGGCTCCCCTGCAGAGTTACAACAGCTTAAATGAGTTAAGAATGTGCATAATTATTAATATTTATGTTCATAAATTCAGTTATATTGATCATCGTGAGAAGTGTGTCCTGCTAATAAAGATCTTCTACTAGGACTTGTCATTGCAGATTATCTACTCCTGGATCAAAGACTCCATCATGTTTCCTTTTCATGTTTTAAGTTATATGCACAGAAAGCCCAGTATACATTCCAGCCTGAAAATGTTTCACAAAATCTCCAGAGTGAGTTTGCTCTCTGTGTATAATATCATATATGTAACTAATTTCATAAAAGGGCGTGATATGTTGGGAATGGGAAAATTTCTCAAGGTCTAACCTACCTCTTGTACAACAAATCTTTGGGATATCGTATTAGATATGGCCTATATTGTATGGCATAGCATCAATATATGCAATGGAAGGCTATGCAATATAAATATTTCGTCAAGATACACAGATCTATTCTACACTTTACTTGCCTAATTATTGAAGCTTGTTGCCATTGTTATAGCAGAAATGGATTAAAATCAAATGTTGCAGGTATGATATACCATGTACAGTGTTGCTGGAGGGACAAAGCCTCCACAGGTGAGGAATAACATAGATCACACCCACAACGTCAACTCATTATGCATACACAAACATGCACACTTAAAAATGACATTTTTCCTGCATGTACAACAATCGCTTGCAACTGTTTGTCATGAGAAGAACAACG
Organism: Albula glossodonta; assembly: GCA_019788955.1. Classification (NCBI taxonomy): domain Eukaryota; kingdom Metazoa; phylum Chordata; class Actinopteri; order Albuliformes; family Albulidae; genus Albula; species Albula glossodonta. The sequence continues at coordinate 931,686 of JAFBMS010000076.1, forward strand.
CTGGCGTGACTTTCATCAATGAATTACCCTCCCGTGCCTCAGGTGCACATCACCGAGCGTAACTCATGCCAAGGCTGATATTTCACAAATCAGGCACCTTTGTTTGCTCCTGGAGAATAACACGTCCTGCTTAACACCTTCACAACACGGTGTGGCAATTATGACGCGGCAAAGTTTCAGGTTGCCACGTTCGCTGCTGTCTGAAAAGGGGCCGTGGACAATGCTTCAGCTCATTCATAATTATCATGTGCTAATTATATGGATGCTGAAATATTTCTATGATGAAAAATGTATCTTCTGTTCATTTGTTAAGCCCATTTCTTCAAATTAAGTAAAACATGCAATGCATAAAACTTTGGTTATTCATGGCTACATAATAAATAAACCTTTCAGTCTCACAAAGATTTGTCATCAGTGCTGAAAAGCACAGACTGAGCAAACCCAAAACATGTGTACTCATTGTGTTTTATTTGTGCATCCGAGCACTTTTTGTTTCTTTCTCCACTTCTGTAATGACAGCAATGAGCAGTAATAATTCAGACCACAAGTCAACATTTTCTTACAATGAGCTGAAAACAAAACTTCAATTGTAATACACACACGTTTGTGCCAAAATACTATTAACAAAGAAGCAACAAAATTTGATATAATACTCAAAATCACATTTTTGTAGCATTCACATTCTCTGTCTGTATATTTACATATACACACTTGATGATTAATGGTATGATGTCATATAACCTTCACTATAACATTATAAGGCCTTATACTTCTTACAAACCTCTAAAGAGGTTAATTAGATGACAGATTAGCAGGATGCAGGGGTAATTATAGGGGCGAAGCATTAAACATTAAAGTAGTAAAGCAGTCCAAGCACAAAAACCCAAAAAAAAAAAAAATGCAATGCAACCCCACAAGAAGGCTTTGGGTGCATATACTCATTTTGAAGTGCGTATTACTATTTCCTGAAAATGTTAATGTTTATGTAATATTGATATTCTAGAGACAGATTATTCCGGGTGTTTAATATTTTTCAGAGAGCTACTTGCAGCTCCCAGATGCACCATCTGCGGGCTTGTTAAAGAGACACAGAGCCCTAGCTGACGCGCTCCTTCAAAGCCTAATTAAAGACCTGGTAGTCCCTCCTCTCGGGGCGCATCCATGTGCCTCTTGCCCTAATCACAAACGCAGGGTTTTAAGCTACAACAAAGCAGTGGCACAAAAAAGTAGGAGATTTCTCAAGAAGCATGGAAATAAAAACATGACTGACTTTTTCTGAGGAAAAAAAAAACATTCATTGGTTTTCTTGTTATGTTTTCATCATACTTTAATCTCAGTTACACTGAAAGGGTAGTGGTAAGGTAAAATTGTCAGGGACCTCAACTTGCACCTGAAAGGTTGTTTGATAAACATTCAGGGCATTCTTATCATTCCACTGAGAAAGGTATCTTACTTGAATTGCCTCAGTAAAAATGGACAGAGTGTAAGAATGTAGCCTTTCATTAAATGTTATATAATGTAACAAAGACACACACACACACACACACACACACACATTTCTTTTTGTCCGACAGCTTTTTCTAGCATCCTTCTGCCAAGCCATGCTTCTCTTTCTTCTCCACACTTTCCTTTTCCTCATTTCCTCTGTTGAGGGCACAGTTTTTTCCATTCTCCACTTTTTTTCTCATTTGTACCTGTTTGAAATGAGCAGTTTTGCTAATGGATGCTCATGCTAGGCCACCTGCAGCTCTACCTGCTAATGGATGCTGATGCTAGGCCACGCTAGGCCACCTGCAGCTCTACCTGCTAATGGATGCTGATGCTAGGCCACGCTAGGCCACCTGCAGCTCTACCTGCTAATGGATGCTGATGCTAGGCCACGCTAGGCCACCTGCAGCTCTACCTGCTAATGGATGCTAATGCTAGGCCATGCTAGGCCATGCTACAGCTCTACCTGCTAATGGATGCTAATGCTAGGCCACGCTAGGCCACCTGCAGCTCTACCTGCTAATGGGTGCTAATGCTAGGCCATGCTAGGCCATGCTACAGCTCTACCTGTGCAGCCGGAGCAGTGAAGCTCACTCTGATGCTATCCCAGCAAAGTCAGATGGCGAGAGATTTTGATAGGCTTTGGCCTCTCCATCTGGGAACGGCACCTACCGGAGCATAGACCTGCCAGGAGCATGCCAGGCTGGCCAACGGTCATATTATAGGTGGGCGGTTAGCGGCGGAGCTGCATATTTTAAACATGCCTCATTTCTCCACTAAGACACAACTTCTTCTATTTTTTGCTTAAATTGCTCTCAACCAGTCTTCACTGCATCAATGAACCTGAGCAGGAAATCTCAATTAACACCCAATAAAAGTGGGTTTTATCACTCTGAACTCCACTGCTTTCACCATGGCAATAATGAAGCTGGTAAGCAAAGAATGCAAACCTTCTGTAGTTCCCAAATGCATGCTAAGCCTCCACAAGGTGCTACAGTAGACAGCTAGCTCCATCCTAAGCCTCCACAAAGTGCTACAACAACAAAACAAAAATTACTACAAAAAATTGTTTGTTTATAATTGGTACATTTATAATATCCAGTATGATTTTTTGAGGTATAGATGAAATGCACAGTGTAAAGGTTGTGTAAACGAATTCCTTGACTCAATGAAGTGTGTTCTGGGAGTTTTTTTTTTTTTTTTCTTGTACATTTGCCCTTCACATATGACAACCATGTTTCCTTATAGCACTCAGATGCAAATCAGGAGGGAGTAAAAGGGTGTTTCTGCAATTAAATCTGAGGCTTAGAGGTCACCACCAATGGGTTTCCATTAAAACCCAGCACTTGACCATATGGGGCCCTCGACAGATGGATACCGTTGAGGTGTACTGTGATAAAAACGGCTCCTTGAAGCTTTTCACACAGCACCTCGATTATTGCCTGTAGATTTTTCTCCAGACGTTTGAGGATTTTATGTGGCGCTGCGTCTGAAATGGCGGTAAATGGAGGAAGCGGCGTAGTGTCATCTGAAGACGAGGGCAGGCCGCCTCTCGTCCCCCCTCTGCACCGTGGCTCAGAGCGCCTGAAGCCCTGCTTCCTTTTTCTCCAACTCCAGTCCTCTCAGGGGACATCCAGATGCCTGGGAGCTCTCCGGCTGGATATCCTTTCCGCCGGCTTTACATTGTTTATGGTTGAAACCCACCGAGTAGCTGTGAGATACCAGACAATTTCTTTTTTTTTTTTTAACGCATATACACCTGAGTCTCCGGGTAAACAAAAGGGAAGCTAAAGTTGGTGGGGAAGTAGAGAGGGAACAGGGAGATACACTTTGAGCAGTACAAATATGACGTTTGGAGGAACTTTTAGTACAATGCGTTGGGACTGTAAACTTAAAGGCTGCAAGGTCAATTTCCTGGTAAGGCACTGCTGTTGTAGCCTTCAGGGAGGAATTAAATCTGAATAGCTGCAGAGAAATAATGCATGCATTTAGTGTAGAAAGACATAGATAAAGGCATCTGCTAAATGCCTCTACTGTAATGTAATATCATGGATGTTCCCTGAAACTGAATGAAAGTCATGTGATAAATAAAAGAGAAAGTACAGAGTAAGTTACTGGTCCATAGACGGCAGTTACAAAACGATTGGTCCACTGACCAGTCATCAGGAGTGGTATATGTAATTACCCCAACATTTACACAGTATCAAGCTCCTTATTATCACTGGTGCAAAAATGTGAACATCAAACAAAAAAACAAGTCTCGTTTATGCTGATTAAAGATACACCTTAAAATATAAAAAGCCCATCGCTGTAGAAAGTTTGACAAAAATATTCCCTCAAATTCCCTTGTGCTTATCCAGGTGGGGCTATGGCCCAGATTCGGCGGCAGATTGGCCCACGCCAGGGTGGAGAGCATAAGATTAGGTGAAGAGGTGAATAACAAATACAGCAAAAATAATAAGAGTTGGCTGTGGCGGTAGGTGAGCATGAGACGCAGGCTTCAGGTTTCAGCCTCAGCGCTAACAGGGCAGCTCGCTACGCTGCTTCACCCTCTCCTCTCTGGGCATCCTATTAAACAGTGCAGCCGAGAGGGAGAGGGAGAGAGAGAGAGCTCTCTAATGAGAGCATTTTGTTGTCAGGTTGCCATCCCTGCATCAAACATGGCAGATTGAGGTTGTGGCTGGGGAGTAATTCACAGAGATGACGCTGTCTCTCTCTCTCTCTCTCTCTCTTTCTATCTCTGTCTCTCTCTCCTTCTCTCTATAGATGTATTCTGTACATAGAGATATATACAATGCATTTCACCTATATATAATTGTTCTTTTTTTTTTGAAGGCAGACCTTTCTTCACCAATAAAAAGAAGACAAGTTTCCAGCAGTTTATCCATGTAGCGATGCTGTAGCTGCGCAGAGAAGCAATGACAAAAAGACGCTGAAGAAGGGCAGACTGGAACAAGACCTGACAGGTACTGGCATGGAGGAAAGTGACTTCATGACTGCAGACACACATCAACTCAGTGTGCTTTTGAGGAAAAAGGGGGGGGGGGGGGGGGTGGGTTGGGGGAGCAAATTAAACAAATTCACAGCAGCCTCAGGACCAGTCAGCCTTCTCCAAGAGTGTCTGTCCATTTTGAGACAAAGAAACCGCCATGGTGACATGCAAAATAGATGCGTGGGCCCGGTCACTTAGCCAGCAGGGGATGTGCTTTTATGGCAACAACAGGTCATCGAACACTACCATTCACAGAGGTATAGCATGACATAATACATCTGTCAAGAGCATAATCTCTCAAACGTGCCCAACCCCGTTAACTGGCAAGATAAAGGAAGAGGTGGAAATAAAACAAGGCAGGAAATGACAAATAACTGAGTGAAACATGGAGTGAGAAAACTCAATACCAATAAGGTAAAATCCCCAATGAGTGTGAAATCAATGTTCTCTTTGAAAAGGTCCTTTCTATGTAGGGTTCATTTTTCTTTTTGGGTGGGTGGGTGGTGGTGGGGGGGGGGGGGGGGGTCATGAAATTGTACGTTAATCTTGCTGTAAATACAGGTCTAACATGATTTATGAGGAAGCCACACACAATAAACAAAGACCATCTTTTCCCTACCAAAAAGAAAAATAAAATTAAAAAATCCTAGTAAACACACAGCAAATCCCTTCTTGAAGCCAGACAATGTGACCGGCTCACATTCCTTTGAGGAAAGAGAGTAAAGACTCCATTTTGGAAAAAAAAAGGTCTGAAATACCAGCACTTTCCTCATGTTGTCTGTACTTAAAGAGATGGGGTGATGGGGAACACATCACACAATAGAAGTGTGGTCCATTAAAGTGGGAAAAAACACACACACACACACACACACACACACACACACACACACACACACACACAAAGATAGCACACATTCCACAGCAGTCTATGCCAACCGGGTTCTTCTTCACTAATGATTTCTTTCACATTCCTTTATTGATTTGCTTTAAGTTGTTGACGAACTACTGAGGGCCAGGGAAGATGGCAGAAAGGGGATTTTCTCTCCTGCAGTCTGTAAGGAGGTTCATTTAGCAGAGAGTACACTCTTCAGCTTTCATACACCGTGCAGGTGGTGAAGCGGTAACTTAAGAGCTATAATCACTATCTACAAAGCATCTGGAAAAAAGATTTTAAAAAAGAGAAAAAAAATGCACAAAAAACTGATTTTTCTTTTGAAAAGAAAAGACAGTACAAAGCATGAGTCAAGTTAACAGATAAGGAAGCCTCGGTTTCAGACTCGAAACTATCGTTAATTATATCAGGGCCAGCAGTACGGTGTATTTGACAGCATCATACTGAGTTAGGTCTGCAGTTCGTTATCTAAATGTAATAGACCATGTTAGTGAATGAACCTCAATTTAAGATAAACCCGCAAAATGCAAATATGACAAAAAAGGTTGTTGAATAGGTTGTGGGGGGGGGGGGGGGGGGGGGGATTGTGGGGGTGCTACACAAAAACTGCATGAAGGCCTGCAAGCCCTACACATCAACTTCATAACCACATGAAGTGAAACATTGTGAAACATCAATTACCATTGTCCACTGGCACAGACTGGCATAGGACGTGCTATGTCATCATCCATATGACAAAATGGATTGCCATGACATGTCACATCATTGCAACTTCCGTTTCATCAAACAGATTAATAGTGTGACGCAGGTAAGAGACACAGATGGGTATCATGTTTCAGCCTGCGTAATGTAAAAAGACGTTTCATCTGTCTTTTGGAAGTGAGTACAAAACCCTGAGATTTCTCATGATGGTTTACATGGATATGTACACCTACAATCAGCCTGTTTGATATATAAGTTTTGGTCATATAACAAGGCAAGAGCAAGAGCTCCAAGCAAGCAGATTTTGTTGCTAAATCATATCCTTAAACCTGCAGCAAACTGAGAACAAGAACAAAAAGACAGAAAGCAAAAACAAGATCAAAAAGATTTCTGAGACTGAAAAGTCCAGTGTAAAATCAAAAAAAAAAACATTGTTCAGATTCCTATATCAAATATTTAGCACAAACAACAGCCGTGACCCTCTGCACTTTTTTGTGTCAAGCACATTCTCTCACGGACTGTTGATTTTGACATGGAGGGAAACAAAAGAGACTTCCTGTCCTCTCTGTAATGGAGGGAAGGTGTGATGAATGACAGGCAGTATGAAGATGCAAAAGGCAACAGATGTCTCTCAACGGAAAATCAAAGTGCACTATCTGTCATCACACCAGCGCAGCATCCAGCTGTCACGAGCTGAGTGATGCTCACCCTCGCTATTACCTAACAACCACCAATCCTCTGCATCATGCCCTGCTATAGATCTTATGGATGATTCCCAAGGATTTATAACGCTGTGACACCACTTTAAGACACCGTCTTCCGGCATGTAGACCCTTTCATGTTTTCAGAACACCATGATATAGTCATTTTCTGAGAGATTAAGGAGTTAGCTGACTAACTTTTTTGAAATGTTTTGCAAAAATCTGTAAACTATACTCATCCAGGTACCAGAAAATGATTTACCAGAAAATGATGGTAAATTGGAAGTTAGAATTGTTAAGTAATGCATCAAGCTAAATGATCATGAATAGTCCCAAAGAAAATCTGAAAACATCACCTATAGAAAAAACAACTTTTCTGTAGTTTCCATTGTGTTGAAAGTACTGTTTTGAGAGGAACAGGAAAGACAAGAACATACAGATTGTTGGATTGATCGCCCTCAGTCATTCTGTCATTATGACCGGATGTTGAACAGTTCCTGAACTGCAAAACACCTATCTCCAATAGAATGTCTCGGATTTAGCATCTGATGCATTCGGCTGTTGAAGCAAATAAACACCTCGGCTACTATTAGAAGTCTTACGGTAAGTGACTCTACAGAAATGAGGGCCCATTTTCCACCCATGATGTCTTCTTACCTTCTTCTGATTTCCTCCAAAAGCATGTGGGGGCGTGGGGGTGGGGCGGTAACCCAAGCAGAAGAGCATATTCATTTAGTGTAAATTTAAACTCCACATGTTGACCTACACTTGAAATGATTTTAGTTTTTGTCTGTCACTCTGGCTGTCATTTCCTCTGACAAGCAGATTGGGTTGAACTGCTTTAGCGCGGTGCATGCAAGCAGCAGTCAGAGGAATCAGAAATGAAAATGAGGGCCTCTCGTATTTCCACATCATCTCGACTCAGAAGAACATTACAAGATCCTCGCTGGTAGTTCCACAAGGAAATCTATGCTTTGTGTCAGCGTTGTAAGATGTCTGTGTAATTAGGAATGTTATTTTTCCTCTCAGAGCAGAATAGGGTCAGTAACAATGAATGCCTATCCTTATATAGCCAAGCTGGGGGTTTCCTAGGGTCCTCAATTTTTAAATGATGGTCTTGAAAACATTATCAGTATTTGCACATCCATTGCACTGGAGCCATGCAGTACTCATTGTATCACATGGATTTCCATTGAGGCCTTTACGTTAGTAGACTCTCTCACCTAGAGCACATTCCACAGCTTATATTGTTGCGTTGTTTCCCTTTGCACAGGTGGATATTTACTGAAGCAATTGAAGTACCTTCCTGTAGAAACCAACAGCACTGACCCACCTGAGAACGAAACAGCCGACCTCTGAGTTATTGGACGAATCCCTTTACCATGATAGTTCACTGCACTCTTAGAAAAAAAAGTGCTTTGTAGCACCTTTAAAGGTTTTTCATTTGTCCTGCTGGGGGAATCCTAAAGGTTCTTCTTGGATACAGATATCTTCTCCCTTGTATCAGTGAACCTGTGAGTGACATCCATGGCAATGGAGAATATTTAAGGGCTCCCCCAACAGGACAAGCAATGAACCCTTTAGGAACCTTTTTTTTTTTTTTCAAAATGTGTATGACCCTCTTGGAGAAACATGCAAATGGGGAATTGCACAGTGTAGCGGAGGCTCTGCTAATGCAGTGAAACATGCCAGTAACTCAGAGACCCCAAAAATGGTTAGGTGACCCCTCATTTCATATATTTTCAAGGGTACTCGGTTTCCTTGCAGTAGCCCCTGGTTTGGATCCATGATCTCCGCAGAAACCTTTGCTAACGGGGAGAATCGATGCAAATGGATATATATGTATGTATAGGAAAACATATAGTGACTGCCATTTTGTACTACATGCGCTGCAAGACTTATCTGTCTACCTTAAAATTCCCTCATTCTACTGTTTCCCCGTTTCCCTCATTCCATTTCTGTATCTCCAGCGAATAGGATGGAGGTTGATGAAGAGAAGATGAAAGTATAGTCTGTGGAGCAAGGACATTTGGCCAGTGGAATGATAGAGCTGTGTAAGTAGAAAGGGGGAATTTTTTTAGGTTGATCAAGCTACTAAAAAATGTGCCCCATATCATCCTGACGGCATTGTGCTCTCTTCCCCATCTTTGCCTTGTGCCAAGCCTTTAAAGTGCTGGAAAACATGGCCTCAGCGCGCCACGAAATCTGACCTGATGCTTTCATTCTTCCTCCCCTGCTTCTGAAGCACACTGCAATTAAAACGCATCTTTTACCTGCTGTTTGATGCTGCCTTTTTATTTATTTTTTCTTTTTTTTGACACATATAAATGTCGCTCTCAAAAAATGTGCTTAGATCTAGCTTCTTTTCACCCTGGAAAAAAGGATACAAAGAAGAACAATTAAAGATCCCCGTTCATGTCGTCCTAAGAAAATGTCTGTCTTTGTTGATCCCTTCCTTGGGAACCGAGGCTGAGAATAGTGAGCCAGCTGTGATAATGTTCTCTGATTTTAGAGCTGTCACATTCTGGCCCATTTATCCCACTTTTCCACACCACAAGCTCAAACATTTTATTTTATTTATTTTTTTATTTTTATTTTTTTTTCATAAATGACACTTTTGAAGCCTCCCATTAACGCCACAGAAACACCTGTCTCGCTAAAATGGCATCAGCTTTCAATTGGATAGGTTGCTGCTAAATCCTAACCTTGGTCGTATTGCTAAATATACATTTAGCTGTAATTCCCTGGTTTATATAATGTGAATGGCTCCTCTGTGAGTGTTTTTCATTTGATTTTGCCATTCACAGACTGTGAAAGATGCTTAGCCGGAAGCTCGTGTTTGACTTCTCAGGTCACCTCACGCATCTTGGCTTTGCTGTATTTTGCTTACAGTTGTCTCATTTGCATTGAGCGATATGTGCTCACACAAGCAGACACTTCATCCACAGTTTATTCATTTAATTTTTTGTGCATTTTATGCGTTGGCATGAAAGGTTTTGCTTCAATCACACTGCAGTGTGTGAATGCCTTCTCAATAGGAGGCTGAGCTTTTTGTGTGTCCTGTAAAGAAAAAAAAACGCATTTAATGCCTTGAAACTCAGGAAGGACCGAGCGGAACAGAATGGTGGTGAAAAGCGATGGTTCAAAATATTTCACAAACGCTCAAAGGAAGGAACAGGTTACCTTGCAGAAACAAATACGCTGTACATTTATTCGATGCTGTGGTCAAGGATATATGCAGCTATACCGAATATGCCCATTCATATTTTTTGGGGGATGTACAGTATACCCACCCATTACCCTTTTTACTATGAATGAGCATTCTGGTTAGGGGCACTTTATCTATTAGTTTAGAGATTTGCAATTTGAAACATACTGACAATGAGGATATACTGGTAGAGCTGCAATATAAGTTTAATAAAACCAGTAAATCTACGAATTACAAAAAGTTTTTTTTTTTTTTTAATGCATTGAGTACCTTTTGAAGGACTCATTTCCATTACAATGACAGTCAATATAATGTTTTTATCTTCAAGTGGCTGCAAGTGGAGTAAGCAGGATAATGCACCCCAAAGAGTCCAGTTACACAAAATTGTTATTATGATGCGGTGGTGAGGAACAGCAACTGTTACCTCTGCGGGGTGCGATAATTTCATATAACTGAAACCCTATATGAAATGTCGTATCTCCATATGAAGTGGTGCCTCGATTTTTGACATATGGATATAACTTCCAGCTGTGTGTTTTTAATTTTTCATTCTTTTTTTTTCAATGCTAATGAGCATGGACTGCATACTTTAGGGGGGGGAATCAGAAGAACTGGTGCCAATTAAAGTAAAGCATAATGCACAGGCCTCAGCTAAAAGCATTGGAGAGAGGCACACCAGGAATACAGTGGAAAGAGTACAAAGAGATGAAGAAAGGTATGAAAAGCTCAGGAATACCACATTCTCTCGTAATACATAATATATGGCTTTGTCGTGGCTAATGGGATTGCTATAGGTGATGTGCAGTACATGTTTCCAGTCCAGCAGTGGTTGGGGTATCTCTTCTCAGTAATTACCTTGGTTTCTTTATCTAATGCTGAGGGCCGAATTCTTTTCTTTTGCTGACCTCTCACAAGTCTTTGAATGGCTCTCATTATACTTCCAAACATGTGGATTATGTGAATATGTGTGAAAATTATCTGAATACCTGAATATCTGTCTATCTATCTATCTATCTATCTATCTATCTGTCTGTCTGTCTGTCTGTCTATCGATGTTTGTCTGCCGATTGGTGTAGCTATCTGTCTGTCTGTCTGCCTGTCTATCTATCTGAGTTTCACACAAGTAAAGTGTGCCAGCTCACCAGTCTTTTAAATTGCAGCTAACGGTGGCCAGCTGTTGTTTGAGTGTTTATTTGTTGATGCAGCCAGCTTTACTAGATTTGTCAGGCATTCCTTGTCAAAATAACCTCCCTGGCTTTTCCTCCACAGCTCAGATGTGCCCTGTGGCATATGGCCTTCTGCAGGAAATGTGGAATATCTTTTTATCTTGCGGTGCTACCATTGATTATGATACATATTGAGAGTGAAGGTCTTTATGCAATCTCTTAAATGAGAGCATACTTCCCTCCCATAATCCAGACGACATCATCATAAAACCAACCAATCAGCAGCCACAAAGGTTCTTGTTCACCTCAGATGACCCCACCCTGGTTTTACTTTTCTCATTAACCCTTAAAAGTAGGTTCCATGCCACATGGGTCCAATTAACGGTGGAGTAAAGACGTATTAGGAAAGAGCAAAAAAAAAAAATCTGTGCAAATCATCTTGTTTACACAGTAATTAACCTAAAAATAAGACTGCATTAGAGCGTTAGAGTGGATTTAATGAAGCGCTGTCCCTTTGAAGATACAGAAATATTTGTTTCACTCTAATTTTGACATTAGCCTAAATAATTGTCACTCTTATCTTCCCTTTTCTAAATTGCTGTTTATTAAAAAGGTTGTTTCTTCATGGGGAAAAGACCATTGTATGTTATCTAAAAATTGATTATTTTTTCCACAAGAATAGGGCTTCTCATAAAATATATATATATATATATATATATATATATATATACACATACACACAAACACACACGTGCACACATACACACAACTTACACACAGGTCTTTAAGTATTTATTTGATATATTGACAGCTGCAGACCAATGTTCCCTTGCCTATATGTTTTGATGTTTGATCTCGCAATCTATATCTTGTGGTAAGGGAACTTAATACTTAATACAGAAGCATAACTGCGCTGCCAAAACAACACCAACATGTCGAGATGTTGTGTATTACAAGGCAAAAAGCACAGCGGAAAAACTCCAAAGATAGCTGGAGGTAAGAGCATGAGGTGGGGTTTGCCAAAACATGATTTGCTTTGGACTCAAGATTCTGGCTAACTCCCTTTACTCTGCATTTATCAGAAACTCTTATCCAAAGTGCCTCACATAGTTTGTATTTCCACATGCTATCCATGTATTCAGCCGGATATATACTGAAGCAAGTGCTTTGCTCAAAGGTGCAAGAGCTTTGCCCTAACTGAGAGCTGGGCACACCAACTCTGAGCTGGAAAACAAGCACATTAGACTACTGTTCTGCCCCTCCCCACAGCAAAAAATGAATGAAAGAAGAATGTTTTCTTTGGAAGAGTGACGCTTCACTGTTTGATATCTACAGGAGACGGTTTAGAAAGGGCATGACCCTTCACCCTGCTACATAATTTCCTGTTTCTGAGTAATCCGCGTATGAATAGAGATGCAGCAGCAGGCAATCACAGCGCGCTCTATTTAGCGTTTTCCCAGCAGGGCCGCCTCTAATAGGCCCCGAGCAGGCTTTTGGGGTGATTCTCGATGACCGTGGTGATCTTTCTTTATCGTTTCGGAGCGAGGATGAAGGGGATTGTCTCGCGTGTCCTTCTGCTTGAGGCAGCCGATGAGCGCGGGGTGTGTGCGTTGTTGACGATTTCTCATTCTAGACAGGGGGAGTAATCCATGCGAGCCGACATGATAAGTGCTTTTCAACGCACTGCCAAGTTGCCAAGTCTACTGTTTTCCTGCCCCAACTGAGATGCTTTTAAAATGTTGCCGTGGGCTCTCTTTGTGCCGACAGATTGAGCTTGTACATTATGTATCACTTTAAATATAATAACTCCACCTGTTGCAAGCTAGTGTCTAAAACATAGCAAGACTGCATGCATTAGGACCGTTGTCGCAATGTCAAACATTGTTGGAACTATGACATTTTAATGATAGCATTATCAGCTAATACTGTTTTGGTGAGATATGTATTTTTTTGTTCCAATCTATGAATGCTGCACATCAGATAAGGCTTGACAAGACTGAACATTTTGGTTTTGCCACCTCTGTGTTTGGGCCTGGTTTGGCCTAGTGTTGATTGCCTGGTTTTTGGAAGCACTGCATTTGGGCTCAGTTCGGCATAGCATTGATTTGCTGTTGGTGCTGAACTCATCCAAAAGATCAGCTATTGGTACACATTGCGGTCCCTCTCAAACCACAGTGTGTCTCAGCTATGGTATGTGTTTTGCGATTTACACCTGTTGGTTGATGTCATAATTTTCTCCTTGTGGGTGTGGGAGGTCTAAAGTGAAACGCTGCAAAACCAGAGATAAACTCTGCAGTGATTGATTGACAGGGGTCGACCTCAAGGTCCATCCTCATCTTGGTTACCGCCAGCACCAGAAAGGAAGGTTTATATTTATGGGAAAAACTGGGTGGCTTTTGATGGATGGCAGACACTGTAGCACTCTGCGCTTTACACAACAACACTCATTTACCTACGCCGAGCACGAACTTGTCCACACGACTTAACATATCACCCATCTACACGACCGGGTAGTTGCCGTGCTGGCTCAGGGTTACCACGGCAATGCCCCTGCCCGGGGCTCCGTACCTCGGCCTTCTGTTAACGAGCGAGGTTCGTTAATCACCTTCCCTTGCTGCCGCCCCAGGGTCCACAAACCCTGGGACCTCATCTGACCCAGACCTTTTGTAGCAGCAGGTTGAACACTTTCATGCAGGGGTTTTTTTCACTGCCAAAAGCAGTCCAGGCTTGCTTCCAGGTGGGGGGTTTGACCACTTAAGGTTCATTACCATAATATAAAACTCAACAGAACACATACTCAGTCAAGTCTGAGCTGCAGGATAAATAGTGCTTCTGGACTCCTGTGACCGTGTAACAAAGCACAGAAGACAGAGGTTTTCTTTTTTATTTTATTTTATTTTAAATCACGTAGGCAAGGAAATTTATAGGACAGCAAAGTCTTTAATCACAATGAAGCATTATCCATTGTTCAGACAGGCCAAGCTGAGAGAGGGGAAAAGGTCTGCTACAGGAAGCAGGGTAGATTTGGTTTTTTCGTCTTTTTCGTGCTGTTTGATCCTTTGCTTCATAACAAATGGTGATTCGTGTATATGCAGAACCTAGAGTTAAGTATTTATATTTAAATCAGCAACAAAGTACGAGCGCATCTGCAAGATGGCATTTCCTTTTGTTTTTTTTGTAACACATTTGCAGTCAAGTAAATAGCAATTATCACATGCCACTTCCTGTGGCATCCTAAACAGTACATTGATCTTATTTTAACCCTTTTTGGATTAACTTTGGATATTGTGTAAACTAGATATTGTGTGCGTGCGTGCGTGCGTGCGTGCGTGTTTTAGTTCATGCATCTCCTTACTTACTCCTCTTTATCCCTAGTGTGACATAAATTGAAATTAACTCCCTCCAATTTCATGCAATATCTGGTCTCAACAGTTACTTCTACAGTCTGTGTCACCATTGTGGAGTTTCCATTAGAAACAAAAAAGGGGGGGGGGGGGCATTCATCCAGTATAATTACTATTTGAATGTAAGCCTGACTAATTTATTAACAATGCGGTGTATCATTTGAAATATAGACTTTTGAAATATTTTGAAATATAAATGTATAAAACTCATATATTATCAGAAAGACAGAATAGAAATCTATCATCTTCCACAGCATCCTCTGCCAAAAACAATCATAATCAGCAGTGTACATGGTGTCATGTGAAGAGGGAGCTGGAGCTTTAGACACATCGTTAAAGGACGGTTGGAGAGGGTCTGTGGATAAATAAACTTTGGATAAGTGCTTGATTGGCAGCTGGCCAGTGTAACGGTACATCGATGTGAGGCTGAATTCCACAGTCACATTGTTGCATTTCCTGTGGATCTCAGTGAAGGACAACTGGACACGCCCTCAGCGTGAGGATGATTATGACATCATCAGACAATCATTCTGGCGGTGAGGGAGCCATCCTAAGACCTACTGTGAATTCACTATCACCATCACCATCATTACTTCATCATCATCATCATCATCATCATCATCATCATCATCATCAATAACAACATTTACAGCAGCACAACACTACTACTTATAAGAATAAGAATAAGAATAATGTTGGAGGTACTCAGTTTTAACACTGACATGATAAATTCATGAATGGTAAATTACCTACACCACAAAGTCAACATTTCAATCAATTGGGTCCTCTTCCACTGAAGGGAAAACCTGAAGTTGACCCATTTGCAGTGAAGTCATCCCAGCACTGGCTATCTGTGTCAATACCAGTGTGACTATCCAGAGAGGTGACAAATGATAGTAGAGGAGAGTATCTCACTCATCCAGTACAAACTGAATGATGAACCTAAAATACTATCATTTATTCTCAGGAATTGAGAGAGGACTGTGTATTTTTCCACAGCCTGTTAATTTACGTTGTGATTCAGCGACTGCTAACAGAAACATGGCTAAACTACAACTGTAAGCGAAATCTGCCCACATATTTTTATTACTATTCTTTAATACTACGTTATATTCACATGCCCAACAGATCACATTCAATTACCTTTCACCGCTATGAATATATTCATAGCGTTATATTTAAAGTTGATGAGGCATCAAAAAAGAAGGCATTTCACCAGTGAAATATGTCATTTAGGTTTGCTTCAATATGACTGGCACACAGAAGCTTCATGCTGTTTATTTTCACTACCAGCACACACCTGTGGTCACTCACACTCATTTACAGTTATCACTCACCAGCAAAATCATTTAAAGTCAAATGGCATGGGTTATTGATTGTGTGTGGACAGAAGATCCAATTACCCATTAATAAATTCTCCTATGGGCCCATGCATGTAGAATAACTATACGTTCAGAATAAGGTATGAAGTGGAATTGAATTTAATGAAGACCAAGCTCAAGATATCACATCTCTCAACAGACTAGAGACTAGTGCGTGTTTTTTTTTTTTTTTTTTTTTTTTTTGCTGTTTGGTTGCCAAGGGTTACGGTGGATTGCTTTGGATTGTATTTCATTCATTTACAATGGATTTCTGTACTGACAGAATATTGGATTAAAATTGCAATGAGCCAGACAAGAAAAGAAGGTTGAATTGCTGCTTTTTATAAAATAATTGAGCTCCAAAGAGTCTAACAGGGGGATTGATCATAATGGATTTGTTTATTGCACAGATCAATGGTCTCAAACTCTGTGCCACGGAAGGCCATGAATATGCTGGTTTTTACAACAGCCTCTGCTTTTGAATGAAAAAAAAAAATAATAATAATAACTCCCATCATTTTCTAAGTTGGTAACACTTATTTTCCCTTAATTCATTCAAAGTGGAATGAGTTATTGTGGTGTGTATACAACTACCATTGCTTATCTTCTCTGCTTTAATACGAAGTTGCATGTATGTGGTGGAATGAGTGATTTAAAGACAGCGTTCATTGACTAGAATGTATAATTGAATAAGAGTGCTATGCTTCTGTAAACATTTTGGCTGGTTCATTTTTATAATTACAGAACTGACAAAACTTGATTTGGTCATATAAAAATGAACACTTGCATTTTCCTGCGAAACACAGTTAAGGACAAATCTTGATTGAATCCTGGGTCTCGGATTTCTTGCTCAGAAGTTTTTTAAAGAGTCTAACAAACTTAGCTTCCATCCCTGGTCCCTGGGTTTTCTTGAGAACTGTGTATTCTGGTTTTTCTATCCATTAAGGTTGTGGAGAACATGCATTTAAGTCTCATACTTTCAATCTGAAACAGCGCAACAGTGCAAATTTTCTTCATCAGTACCTTTTGCTTTGTCTTTGAATTCTTCATTTTCCATAAAAGGTTTACTTTCAGCTGTTTCCGCACTTAGCATTTTCAGCTGAAATATTACACAGACAGTAATAGCTGGCTAAATAACAAAGATAAGGCAAAACATGGATTACTTTGTACACAATTTTGACAAAATAATCCTTTGCTCTATTCATAACATGCCAGTCATCATTTATACAGTTTGTATGTCCCAGAGAGTTTCAGAGAAATTTTAACACTGGGCTTTGACAATGTCTCATTATGTAACACCCAGTCTTCAACTGCGTTCATTCAGTGTTTTGTGTACCACACAAATAAAAGAAAGAAACTCTTAAAATTACATCACTGTCCAACCCTTCATATTTTCTGTGTAGAGCGACAATAGAAAGCAGTGAAGAGGGACTGAGGTTTCACATAACAAAATGTTAAGAGCCACCATGGAGGATAAGTAAGGCAGTGCTGGTATTTCCATATGTACACACAGGGATGAGTGGCACACATGCGCTTGAGCATGTGACAGTCATTAGATAATTCATATGTTTTAAGTGGGACTGTAATGTTTGCAGATGCATGCACACCAAAAGGCAACAGGGGGCAGCCTGTAGTCTAGTGGCTAAGGTACATGACTGAGACCTTTGAGGTTGGGTTCAAGCCCCAGACTAGCCACAGCAAGAACACCGTCAATGTTGGGCCCTTGAGCTAGGCTCTTAACCCCACACTGCTCCCAGGGGGAATTGGCCCCTGACTAGCCCAATCCTCTGTAAGTCACTTTGGATAAAAGCACCAGCTAAATAACTGTAATGTAATGCATGGCATATGTGTGCATTTTACATCATTCCAGACAGTCACAAGGGCAGATCAAAGCTTTACTGTATGCTGTAAGTCTGTCTCATTGCATGACAAACTGTATAGTCTCCGTAAAGTTCTTTCTGTTATAGTTTACTTTCAGGTGCCAGGTCTATAACACTCCTACTTCAGCCTGGAGAACATTTACCAGTTCAGACTGATAAACCCTTCCAGTTTTTGGGATGTAACTGAAATTTTTCTTTCCAATTTCATGACCAACACAAATCTCCCTAATGATGTAAATTCAGCAATTGAAACCTGTGTTAAAAAAAAAAAAAAAGTTATTACAACTCACCAGGAGGGGGTTAAATTATCGAATGTAGAGGGTGTGTTAAGTCGCTTCAGAAAGCCTCCCTCTAAGAGTTGGACCAAGATGGCACCTCCCTGGTGTGCCCATGGCGGCTGCAGTAAGATCCATTGAAAGAGCCTTGAGATCCCCTGTGATCTGACTGCCTGGGTGTTTTAACTGGGTCTTATCAAAAAACGTTCCCAAGAAAGCAGCCAAGAACCCCGGTAGGTCCATGGTGGAGGCCCAGGGGGTCTTCAGCAAAGTTTACGCAAAAGTATATTTTACACTTTCAAGAACTTTTTGTTTGTTGTTACTTATTTATTTACTTACTTACAAAGTTATGTGTTTTAGATTTACATTTTCAGAAAAAAAGATTAACATTGTCAAGTTTACAAACTCTGTAGCCCTTTGTCATTATTAAATGTTCATAGTTTACTAAACAGTTCCATGTCCTAGATAGATCCAAGATATTATAATGTCACCCTTAACATCTAGTGCATATTAGCCATTACACCCTGCAAACTTCTCAGGTCAAACTTCAGAAGCTAAGCAGCTTTACCTACCTGTACCCTTCCTGCGTGAAACTGCTGAAGCTAAGCAGCCACACCACCCTGTACCCTTCTACTGTCACGCTGCTGAAGCTAAGCAGCCATACCACCCTGTACCCTTCTACTGTCACACTGCTGAAGCTAAGCAGCCACACCACCCTGTACCCTTCTACTGTCACGCTGCTGAAGCTAAGCAGCCATACCACCCTGTACCCTTCTACTGTCACACTGCTGAAGCTAAGCAGCCACACCACCCTGTACCCATCTCATGTCACACTGCTGAAGCTAAGCAGCCACACCACCCTGTACCCTTCTACTGTCACACTGCTGAAGCTAAGCAGCCATACCACCCTGTACCATGCTCAAGTCAAACTGCTGACGCTAAGCAGCCACACCACCCTGTACCCTTCTACTGTCACACTGCTGAAGCTAAGCAGCCATACCACCCTGTACCATGCTCAAGTCAAACTGCTGACGCTAAGCAGCCACACCACCCTGTACCCTTCTACTGTCACACTGCTGAAGCTAAGCAGCCATACCACCCTGTACCCTTCTACTGTCACACTGCTGAAGCTAAGCAGCTATACCACCCTGTACCCTTCTACTGTCACACTGCTGAAGCTAAGCAGCTATACCACCCTGTACCCTTCTACTGTCACACTGCTGAAGCTAAGCAGCTATACCACCCCGTACCCTTCTACTGTCACACTGCTGAAGCTAAGCAGCCACACCACCCTGTACCCTTCCCATGTGAAACTGCTGATGCTAAGCAGCCATACCACGCTGTACCGTGCTCAAGTCAAACTGCTGAAGCTAAGCAGCCACACCACCCTGTACCCTTCTACTGTCACACTGCTGAAGCTAAGCAGCTATACCACCCTGTACCCTTCTACTGTCACACTGCTGAAGCTAAGCAGCCACACCACCCTGTACCCTTCCCGTGTGAAACTGCTGAAGCTAAGTCAGTGTGGGATTTGGTAAAATGTGGACAGGACCCCCCTGCCCGGAGAGGCTAATTTGCTGCTAGAAACAGGGCTCATGGGCCATAAAGGGGCCCCTGGGAGAAAACACAGATGTGCTGCCCTATCAGTGACTTGCTTTAGATGAGACATAAAAGTGAGATCCTGTGTAACTGTGGTCATTAAAGACCCCATGTCATCTCTTAAAAAGAGTATCCCTGGTGCACTAGCTGGACTACCACAAAACCATTTCTCTACATATAACCACTTCATCAATCACCTACATCTGACTTGCCAGACCAGGGATATATTGATTCCTGGAAGACAGCAGTGTCTATAGGTATTTGCCCCAGCTATATATAGCTATACACACATACACACACACACAAAACACCTGATTTCTTCAATTATCTCACCTACCTGACTGATGAGATAAACCAGTCAGTGAAACTGGGTACAGAAGTCTCTGGTTGAAGGAAATTCCAACAGACACTGCAGCTAATCAGAACTGAAGCTGAAGAACCCTTTATATGCTTAAACCACACAGTTACTCCACAAGTCTCCACTGCCAAAATAATTGAGTTCTCTGGTAGTGATGGGGGATTGAGATTTAATTGAATCCAAAATTGGAAGAGCTACTGTGTAGTATTAAGGGCTCAATGATTTGGACCAAATACTGCATTAGCTGTACAGGGATATACATCTCTCTTTGGTTCAGAAAATTCAATGATTGACGGCTAAATGAAGCAATGATCTAATGGGGTTTATGAAACCCCATTCCAGCCGTTACAGTTTTTTGGTGACCAGCCTGGATACATACAGGTAAAGGTAAGATAGAGTCAGTCATGCTGTGGGTCAGAATTCTGGCTTGGTCGCAGCAGGGTATGAGATCACATTCCTGGCTTGTCACATGACCGCTTTAACCACTGACATCATAGTGACCTGGGAAGCTCCAGTAAATACGCAGCTGTGTGCGAATGGATAACCTCCCAAACATAAACATCAAAAATCCCTCTGGATGAAGGGTTCCTGGTGAACAGAGAGAGAAATAAAGGCAATTATACAGAAAAGCTGGGCTGTGAGAAGTGTTTAGTTGATGAGAACACCTGCAGGACATTGAGATGATGTGGTGTGTTGGGGGGGTGGGGTTGGAGGGGGGGTTTGATTCCACCTTGGATCTAGCGAAGCACTCAGGACTGCAGAGCCCAAGCGGAACACTGAATTCAACGACCCAAACCAGCCGGGTCACCGAGTTCTGGCATTCATATCGGCCTCTCGTTATTCAGAGCAAGCCACAGAGGAGCAACTCCATTTCCTTCTTTTTTTTTTTTAACCAGTAGTGTGACCTCCTGCCTATTCATCTCAAAGGCTGCGTGCGGCATTTCCTCTCCACAGTACATTTAGGAAAAGCATTTTTATGTGCTGCCATTTATTAGAGGGGAATATGAGCCTGCATTCTGTGTGGAGGTCCAGAAAACTGGCACAGGGTTACCCAGGTGACCAGCGTCACAGTCAGACTGAGAATGCTGATCCTGCTATGTTGATTTATGTTAAAAGACAAAAAAGGGGGAAAAAGCTAAATTCTGAAAAAGAAAATGCAGTCTCTCTCTCTCTCCCTCCCTTGAGGGTAAGATCTATGAAAAGTATTTATCTCTCTTTGTTGTAGAGGCACACTGGCCCAACTACTTGAATTGCTTTGCTTTGAAAAAAAAAAAAAAAAAAAAAACAGAATTTGGGCTAGTGATGTATCAGGAATGCATTTTCCCGTGCAGAATAATGACAGGCCTGAAACCACTCAGCTTATTATCTCGGTACCTCTTTCAGAGCACAATGATGGTCATTCTTGTAGTAATTAGGCCATTCTTTCAGCCCGTCTCTAGGTAAACGGCAAAGTGTGAAATGTCAAAGAAAGCAAGGCTGTGATCAAAAGAAACGTTCATATTCCTGTGACCGCTAAAAACGAGTTTTTCTTTCCACGCACGCCACTCCTAGATTATGTATGGAAAATAAGTATTGAAATGACAAATGATGTGAGCATTGAAAGGACGCTAACTCACATTGTGCGCACGCTCCCACCATTAGATCTCGTTTAAAACCGCCGATGTACGACACTGCTCTACTGGGATATACTGACTGACGGGCCGAGACGGGCTGCATCATTTGGAGCCGAAGATTCAGACTTCTTTTGTGCCGCCGGCAATTACTTTGTTTCATATTAAAAAAGAGGGGAGACACGGGCTGGGAGGATTGTAAGTTCATATTGCCATCTAGTGACAGCGGGTGTTATCGCAAGCCTGAAAATATCATTTAATTATTTGTTGGTATTCCCCGAGTAATGCTTCGAGTTTTAAAAAGGGGGATTAAAAAAAATCTGCCGTATTACACCCCATCTGATAAAGCGTTTGACAAGGAACACCCCGCTGAAGGAGATTGCAGTGCTGGCATTGTCGCGTCTTTACGCACTGCGCACGAGCTTGTTTCCCCAAGCGGTTGGAATGGGGCGCTAAATTGCTGTGTGCGAAGCGGCGCTGAGGGAGAGATAAACACTCAGGCATCTGCCTCTTCAAAGGTTAATGAGTAGCTCGTGATGTTTGCGTTTGTCCCAGCCGCCGCGTCTCAGCCGTCGTGAATTCTAAACTTAACAAACGAGTCTTACTATGTTCTTATGAGTCTTGCTGAAAACGTATTAAGGAGGACAATTAAGATTTGCGTCCTTTGTTTATCTCATGATTATTGTTTTTAATTAGCGTTTTAACAAATACCAGCTATATCGCATTACTTTCTGAAGTGGTCGGTGTTCATTTGAATAAATCAATTAGAGAAAATAATCTTGAATGTCTGTCCGGTGTTCCTTGATATTTATGTATGTATTTATAAATACAGTCTCTTTCCATTGCCTGTTTTCAAGTGTCAAGTTACTTTGTAGCACTAATTATTGAATTAAACGTCGGCTCAATTCAAATAATTTTCACTTTGCTGAACTCCTCGTTCACAGTTCCATTCTGAGGGATGTGGTAAAAGGTAACATTTGATAATGTATTATCATAACCCTTTGGAGGGAAGTGAACTATGTAATTAATATTTCCATCATTTAAAAAGTCGACCTTCTAATTGCAGAACAATTGCTTTCAATGATTAAATATTCCATAATTGTAAATAGCAGTTTAAGTATTTATTTATGAATGACTTTGGTAAAAACTGCAGAGAGTTAGATGGTTGAAAAAAAGGCTCGAACATTCATTCATTAATCTGCTCCTTTGCTAACTTAATTAATTTTTTTCTGTTTAATTCATATTTATTTGTTTTGTTATGTCTACCCGGATAAGTGTATCATAAATAATATCTAAACAGCACAGCCCATAATGCACAGTGTGCAGTGACTGGCTGTGGCCATGTTGTGGAGTTTTTAGGGCCGCTGGGTTCCAGTCGGTGCACACCGTTTCACCCCTGGTCATCAGTAATGTCGCTGCACGCACTGTTAGGAGCTGCAGAGCACTTGGTCACGGATCACAGAGTCCATTCAGAGACCCAACAGAGTCTGTTTCTCCAGAGAAACACTTTGAAGCCAGAATACAGAGACATTTCCCCTGAAATCCATTTTCCCAATGTTAAAAAGCCTGTCCGGTGGAAATAGTTTCTTTTTGGCTGAAAATTGATGCAGGTAGCATGGAAATGCAAAAGTAAAAGCATTCTGAAGCCTAAAATTGACTTATAAAAACAGCTCTTTTTTTGGTTTAACAGTTTGTCATGATGTCACTACGTACCATAGACGCTGGCAGATTCCTCTCAAGTTTGAAAAATCCTCACATTGTCCTGTGTGGCAGCCACCTGCTTCATTACCATTCTTATGTTCTATATCAGTTGCCGCTCAAGGTGCTTTCTAGTTGTTGTCTTTGTTTGCTCTGCCAATAAGTGCAGTCGTGGTTGCAACTTGCAGAAAATAGAATTTTCTGTAACTTGACGACTGTGTTGCTATGGTGATACGTTCACTTTAAATACAAAAGGTTTCTGATTTCTTTCAGCAAATAAACACACTCCTCTTTAAGAGAAGGAAGGGCAGCCTACTTTGTCACAGCTGAACTTACACAAAGTTAATAGGTTATTACTACGGTTGACATTTGATGTGAAAGATGACGCGAACTTGCATCCATGGTCTTCATTAACCTCTGCTGTCTCCTCCAATTCACATGGTTCCATACTTCACACTGCAGGTGCGATACCAGTCACCTATTCTGTGGAGGAACCCAGAGTCAACATGTGCTTCAGCTCATGAACCTGCAGGCACCCGGCCAATCAGAGAAGGCTGTCAGAAATTGTTAAGAGTGATGACTCAAACCAACTTACTGTTTAACCTAGCAAAGCTAATTCAGCTGCCTCACTAATGTAGAACTCTGACCATAGGAGCTTGGCTGGGACTTGATATCCCAGCCAGTGGTTTACCCCATTCACATCAAACATGTGCCTTTTCTCCATATGCCACCAAAATTCCCCACTGGTGAATATTTATACACAGAGTCAAGTGCTGTGGCATCCCAGCTAACAAAAAAACATTCACACAACATTGAAAAAAATAGGTCAGATTCTCACTGGGTTTTAACCTAATGTAACAATTGAAGAATGTTCTTCAAATATGTTTGGAATGTTACATTGTTCCAAACAAGTTTTGTCAAGGTCATCGGGTTAATAATGTTCAAGGAACATCAAGAAAACTGGATACAATTCATGTTACAATTTACATTCTTAGCTTTGTTAGCTCGAATGTTGAGGGTAAGGTGTCAAAGTATTGAATCTTTTACCTCATCTCAACTGAAAAATTTTTCAATGAAGATCTTTTATGAACATACTTTCATGTTTTTAAGCCTGCCAAAACATTCACCTTATATGATTTAGCCTGTATATATGTGTATCCATCACCACAACTGTAATTAGAGGCTCACAGTGTTGTGAAGCCAAACACAGGGTAGTTTGTTTGCGCAGATCAGAAACCTGGGGAGAACACTGGTCCAGCACAGGCGTAACTCAATCTGTCTCTGACTGTGGGATCAGAAAGAGAGAGACTGCCAACAGCAATGGAGAGAGATTTCCCATAAACATGGAGAGAGAGTGCAGAGAGATAGTGCAGACTCTACACACAGACACAGAGGGAGAGAAAGAGACTGAAGACTCCACAAAGGCAAGCAGCAGTGGAGTGAAGGAGTGAGAGAGACAGTCTGCAGACTCCCAGACAGAGTCAGACCTCAGACACCAGATCCTCACAGTTCCAGGGCAAACCGCCGCTTCACAAGGAGCGAGTGCTCCTTATCGATAGAGCACTCATCCTCCAGAAGAGCACGGCTCCCTGCCCTCTCACCCAACGCCCCCTGGGAGCCCGGGTCTGCCCTCTCCTGACCACCAGCCAGTTATTATACCACCACATTTACTACCCACGTCTAAACATACCGTACCACAGACAATATGCCTGCTCCTCTGCCCTGGCTGGATATACTGTATGATAACTGTGCGTCTGTCTTCAGTCTGGCATGGCTGAAAGTACATGGCATGAATTTAACATCTGACACTGCTGCTGGATGTCAGATGCTTGCATGTTGATGTACAAACAGTACATACAGAGAAGAGCACATGCCCAAATGTTGGCAAGGTGCAATCTAGCAGAGACCATACAGACCAAAAAATGACACGGAAACTGCAAAAAAACCATTCGTGCCAAAACACTGCTCTTGAATTAAAAACACATCAAGGTGCTAAATGAGAGTTTGGCTTTCACCATTATTTGTACAAAATATCATCAATTTTATTGGGATATTTATATTCATTGTGGTACATTAACAATACAAAACAAAATAAATTATAAACAAATTGTATACAGAACATGAAGAAACATATTTTCTCTTGGGTGCTGATGTATTTAAAATATGTGTTTGTGAAAGTTTTATTAATGAAGAAATGAAGATAATTAAACCTTACTGAAATTTGTAACTGAATAATGTGCTGTAGATGCTAGTAAGCTATACCACCCTGTAGCATTCTCCTGAAGCAGACCTGAGTGTGGATAGTGGAACAGTAGGGGGCACTCCACCCCCTGGACCAAGCTGGATAGGGACAGGGTAGGGACACTGTGCTGTAGGAGACCTCACTTTAATTGAGTGGTAAGATCCACTATCTGACAGACTACGAGCCTTATGTAGTCCATGGAGCTGACTGAAAGAGAACCGGTCCCTCTGATTGGCCTCCTTATCTTCCCCATCACGGTTCACTAGCCGTATAGTCCTCTGCACCCCCCATGCCCTTTCCTTCCAAAGGTGGTCACTGCAAATGAAAAGAGTTCTTACCTGCCATCGATTGCTAATTAAAGGTTAATGAGGATAATGAAATTACGGGGAGCCGATAGTGAAATCAATGTAGGAAAATCATTGACTTCATTCATTTACATTATTTCTGTTCATCTTGTGAATACAGCCAATTTAATATAAGAAATTAGGTGTTACTGTACTGTCAATACTTGGTTATCGTGAACACACTGGTAGAAGTGTAATTAGGCATATTGCAGGTTTATGGGTATATCACATATGCTTCTTATTTACAGCCTCCCCTTCTCACTTTCGTCTCTCCTCTGTTCACGATAAACCCTTCCGAGGTCTTGATTCCTGTGACCCATCATGCATCTGGATAACATCGACAACTTTTTTGGCCTGGGCTTCCAGTAATCTGATTGGTGCCTCCAGAATCTTGAGGTTGGATATAATTTGTTTATATGGGTTATCATTGTTCACTATCAATGTTCCCTTAACACTAAGACTTATCGTTTTCATGAGAGTAGCTATTCTGTTACACTGTGTGGCCTGTAAATTGGAACATACACTGACGGTACACATGTAAATTCTGTAATTGTAACTACAGTCATATCCGAGTCCTCCAAAAGCATTGCAATCTCTTTTTCCTGCACACAGAGGGTCTCAGCTTGCCAGCGGCACAATCAAGTTGTTAAATACTTTGAAAGTTCACCCATCAAATTAACCCTTGGTCCGTCAGGAACTAGACGACCAGATTCTCCTCCATCTGGACAAGACAGAGCTCGCCGATATTTACTTCAGCGCACGTACATTCCAACAGGACCACGGCCCCCGCATATCCACGGAGATTGTTCCTGGAAGGAGACAGACACAGAGATGGGGGGAAAAAAAGCGAAGACAGGGATGTGAAATATTCATACACGATATGCCCTTGGGCCTCCATTTTCTCCCTGTAAAGGGACTCTTGTACTGAACACCCCCAGGGCTACATCGCCTGTTGTGTCTCAAATTAGCCTCGGAGGTGCATCAGCCTCTCATAATTGCTTTTCAGCTGCTACCTTCGGGTGGGGGAGTTGGGGGGTTGGGGGGGGGGGCGGTGGCGCAGGCCTTGTCTCCGTGCACACTTAGCACGTCTGATTTCCCTGGTCAGGCCCCTCCCACGTCAGAAGCAAGCAATCAAAACACAGGATGGGGCCTCAGATAGTGCAGACACGCTTAAAAAAAAAAAAAAGCTTCTGCTTAACAGAATCTGCTATAGCAGAATCACCTACCGGATTCATCCTCTATCATTTTCAGCATTATTTATGAAAGGTAACTGCTATTTTAAAAAGTCATGAAAAATGCATACAAAGCTTTTAACCACACTGCAGCTAGGGTTGCCACCCATTACTTTACAATATGCAAATGTTCCTCATTGAATAAATATGTGTAATGCAATTTATTCTGTATCTGCTACTTGATAATAGGAGCAGAAATAACACAAGCATGAATCATATTAAGGCCAGTTATTAGTTGAACTGCTGCTACAACAGAGAACTGAACCCGTGTGATAGCAAATGACTTTGAGGGATAGACAGGTGTGAGCAGGCAGTGACAGCTGTATCCCCAAGGTGCGCTTATTCATTTGTCACCAAACAATCTCCCACCTCTGCCAATTTGGGAAAGCAGCCACACTTCCTCGCTCACTCAAAAATGGAGCAGCCTCCTAGCCCATCCTCCCCAGGTGTATCAGAAGGCAGGGGTGGTAACGTTAACTATGACTAGCACATGTGGTTTCCATTTAGTTCAATTCAGGTCAACATTTTACATTCCTACTCCGACATTTACTCCTCTCAGTTGCCATCTGTAATAATTAACAGACAGACCTGATCACATATGCTGTTGTGCTACATGAACATCAGCAGAGCTGTTTTACCTGAGTTTTATCACTCATTAAAAAATGGAGAACAGTTCTGCTGACATGCCATTGTTTTGTATGTGATATCAACTCAGACCTTAATCAACATCATTTACTTGTAGGTGTTACCCAAGACAGTATGATAGCAAACTCTCAAAGTTACACATGAACAATGTACAAATGCTGCAATACTACTGACTGCAAACAAGACATCAATTATTTTACTTGAGCAAGAACAGTAGTGGTATTTCATTCACCTGCCCTGCAGTTGCTTTACAGAGTCTGCAAAAGGTCACTTGCCTCAAACATCGCTGCTTTCCTTGCTCAGATATAATTCCTTTTAAGTGTTGTTGCCCATTTTTAGTTTGCTTTAATGTGTGTTGTGCGAATAACCATAGGATTCTCAGGCCCACTGCTGGTTGGAGCACTTCTGCTCTCAACACCAAGAACAAGCTGAACTCTGGGGAGTTAGGACCGATCAATATTTACGATCGTAATGAAAAAGGACAGGTGGGCTCTGGGGATTGGCTGGGGAATGCAGACACATTAGAGCCACAGATCTTTCTTGAAAGCCTAATTAGAACACAAACAAAGCAAACTGACAAATAGCCCTTGGCACTTCTTAGTTAAGAAGGGCAAGGCTTGCTTCTGACAGCAGTGTGTGTAATTCACTTTACCCCTTACCTGTGTCCAAATGCTCACCGTGAGAGTTACACCCAAATGTTCTGCGTCCTCTAGGTATGTGTCCTCTACATGGGGGTGGTGTGGAGGGGGGGGTCCTGTGCAGACCCAGGGTCCATCTCCAGGTTTGGTTTTCATCATTACTGTGCACTTAATTGGACAAGCTATGCAGTTAATTACATTTTTAATCCATCTCACCTTGTTTCTTGGGTCAGATGCAATATCTTATCGGAGGAACACTACTTATTTTCAGAAAAGGAGCCATGTCATTATGTTCTGGAGTTTTCAATTTTTTTTTTGGCTATAATGAAAAATGTTTTGTTCTAAGCAATACCTCTCCCTGCAACAATTTAGTGTCCCCATGTGGAGTCCAAGGCTGGTTTGCTTCTGCACTCAGAAATGAGAGGGGTAAGGGGTGGCATGGCTGCTAAGTTGAAAATAAAAATCAGTAAAAACTCTCCAAGACCTAGACTGGACACCTTACTTACCGTTAACTCTTACATGGAAAGTGAATTATCTTATATATTGTTCATATGCAAGCAGACTTCAGATTTTTCAAATAGTGATAATATGTACAACACTGTCACATATCTAAGCAGTTTGCATAATGTAAGTGCCATTATTGTATCACTCAGAGTCATTCATATTGTTGTAGATAGGTGACTGTGGAGCTCGGATGGCCTGTCTGACTTGGACTCTGTTTGTTTAATGTCAGAGATGCGTCCACAGCAAAGGAAAAAAAAAATGCAGACTGTTATTCAGTTTCACTTGGAAAAAAGGATAGTTTTGAAAATTACAGTATTTACAAGCAACAGAAACTTTTAAAATTAGACTAGGCTTTTAAAATTGTTTACCATTTTCATCTGTTCACTACAAAAATGTAATAACTCCAAGTTTTGAAAGAAATATACGTTTCTGTAAATATATTGCAGAAGTTGAGCACCAAGTGTTGATTGCAAAATTACACAATTGCACAGTCCCAGCACATCAGAGGGAACCAAACAGTAAAAACAAAATGTGTTCTCATATAATTGATACCCATCGAATAAAAGCACAAAATAAATAAAATAAGGATATATAAGAGCAGTAATTTCACCTTTTCCTAGCATGTCTGGCTTTCAGTGGTAGAGGTAAAAAAGAATAAAATGCGATTAACAAAAGATTACATTTCTTTAATTTTCTTTCTCAAGTATTTTTTGTCTATTTAATTGGACCATGGGGTCTCTCTTAAAAAACCATTTTCAGTTTTTCAGCATCAGCAGAGACCAAATTATTTTCATTGTTTGTTTCCATTTGCTTCCCAAGGATAGTGGAGAGATTCAGGGACACAATCAGTTTTTATATGAAAGGGAGGAAATATAAAAAAAGATGAAATAAAAAGGTGAACTGATGAATAGAGAAGAACAGAAGGGGCAGATATGGCTGCTTTTCATACATGAGACCTCTTTCTTGGGTCAGGAGTGTCAAGTGAAGCACATCTTTGCTGACCTATGAACTTTGACCCCATGCGCCTTTCAAAATTAAAGGGGCAAAGGTCCAGTCATATAAGCCATACATGAGTGGCACTGTCCAGGTGCAGATCTGATATTATTAAGCGCAGACAATAGCCACGATAAACGTGACCCTGCCAGCTCCCAAGATGGCAGGGTTAAATTTCAACTCTGCAGATGTACTGGCAGTTACATGCTGCCAAAAAATGGTGAAATCAGCATGTATTTGCTGCCAAAAGATGGTGAGATTAGCGTGTATTTGCTGCCAAAAGATGGTGAAATCAGTATGTATTCACTGCCAAAAGATGGTGAAATCAGTATGTATTCACTGCCAAAAGATGGTGAAATCAGTATGTATTCACTGCCAAAAGTTGGTGAAATCAGTATGTATTCCATTCGTACCTATACAGGTCCCTGGCCAACCAGAAGTAGCTGCTAGAGCAGGCGTTCCCAACCTGGGATGGAGTTTCGGGGGTGCGACAAAGTGTGGTTTGTGCCCTTGAGTGACGAATCATGAGTCATCGCTCAGCCAGCTGCCAGTGTGCCTTGAGAAGTGGTAGTAGGTGGTTGTGTTGCGTAGATAGCAGTCTCCTTGTTTATGTAATCAAAGGAAGATTCAATTTGTTCGCCCGCAGTATTGTATGTGGTTAAAAAATTTGAAATTAGACTTCTTCATCTTCAAATGTGATATTACTTTTGTAGGGGGTGCAAACATTAATCAAACATTTCCAAAGGGTGTGGGGCATAGAAGAGTTTGGGAACCACTGTTCTAGAGAGTGATGAGACCAATGAATTTAACCAGCTTAACCCCTATCTTTCCCCAGCAAAGCTTGGTCAGTTTTCGCCTCCCAAGTGCAGACCTCCAGTCATAGCCACAAATGGCACAGCATGGACTCAAACAGCCATGTTTCCAGGTGGCTCATACCGGCTCCCCAAACATATTACAACGTGAGCCACCTGGAGGCCCAGATACAGCAAATTTATGATAGGCAGTGGGGTTGTGACTGATAGGAAGTGGATTTGTGATTGACAGGAAGTGACTGTTTGATAGACAGGAAGTGGATGTGTGATTGACTGGCAGTGGATGTTTGACTAACAGGATGCGAACATGTGACTAACAAGAAGTGGATGGGGGACTGACGGGAAGTGGAGACAGGAAGTGGACATGTGATTAGTAGGTTCTGAAAGAGCAGGGGTGACCTCCATGCATTTTTATCAAAATGTACAGCAGCATTGACTAAAACAACATCAAATCTGCTGTTCTTAACTCTTAACCTTTATAAATTTCAGTGCACTTGAGTTGTGAGAACCCCAGAGTGAAATCCAAGCACAGAAAAAGGCAGATTCACATCCTTATGCCTCAGAAAATGCAGAGCAGTTGAAGTGTGGATAACAGATGGCAGGGCCAGAGAGGCATCCAAGCAGATTAAACTGCATTATCCAACCACAGTCCAGAAACTTGCCTTGTAACAGACAGCTTGAATATAACCCTGCTGCTTAACCAACTCAAGGCAAAAGGCCATTGTTATTTCATCACATTATATGACCATAAGTTTCAGGTCAGGCTGTTATGTATACTCAAACATGAGTCTTAATTGTTAAAGGGCTGAAGGTCCACACACATGCAAAATGCCATTAGATTGAAACCCCAGGATGCAGGACATTCATGCTCGTAGTAAATGTCACTTATTCTTCACTGATTAATTCTCCTCTTGTAGAGTACAATGTTGGTTTATTATGTTACATGTGTTTGCTGTGGCAGCACAAATGTATGCTTGTCGTGACGATAAAACAGGCTGAGACTGAATCCATCTGCAGCATGTGGTAATAGCGCATAGATAAATTCATACTGAACTTGTTCTTGATTAGTGTGCAACTGTGGCTGAAGAACAATGGGTAAAGCAAGGTCCAAAACCCTCAATGAAATGCAAGAATACTTAATTATGTTTAATGGATCTCACCAGAGTTATTTCTCTGCCTGCTCTGAAGAAGGCAGGACTGCAAAATCATATGTGTAAACCATCATTAGCTGTATTAATGACTGTACACATTGGGTGATATCCAGCTTGGTTCAGGCTGATATATACTCATTAAAGCCTGTGTCGAGGATGGAATTGGCCCAATCTTTAAAGTTGAGCACAGGGCATTTATTATGGCTGAGGTTTGTATTGAGCTGTGTCATGTTTGATCAAAGAGGGGCCCTCTCTCAAGCAACCCCTCCTGACAACATCATTAGTCTGCTCCTTAACTTCATGCTTCATGCCCTTCCACAGACTGTCTGGTGTCTCTGCACATCCGACTGTCTGTCTGTACGTCCGAGGCAATCTCTGATCCCTGCGAAATGATGTGTCCCTTTCAATTAAAATTCTAACAGTTTTAAAGAGCCAGCGTCCATGGCAACATGCTTGTCTACATCGGAGAAAAAACTGATTAATATCCGTTATACCATATGCCAAACAATGACAATATATAAAGACCACATAATAAAATCCACAATTAATTGAATGAGCATGATTAATGAGAAAATGCCAGAAGAAAAATCACAACTATTCAAGACAGAGCAAGAAGGGTTTAGCTAAATTAGTAGTGGGCTCTGTCCGGCCCCTTATAATTAATTTGCCAACTATGTGAGTACAACAGTACACAATAAACAAAACAGCACAATCACTGTCACTGTTGTGATTATGTCACCACAGGCAGTCCCAGACACAGTGATGGTAACGTGGGCAGAGAGCATCTAAATTAAATCACATTATTTTGCGACACACTCCTAATCTAAGTGACTTGTAAAAAAGGCACAAAGTGAATCAGTCAAAATTTTATCATTTGACATTGTAATTTTAAGGTGATAATAAGAAGTCGAAAAGACCACGCACAAACTCAGAAGCTAGTGACCTTGATGTTCAGAAAAGGAAAATGGTTTTACCAAATTAACTTCCTGTTCAAATTGAAATTCAAAGCATCCATATTATTGCCCATAATAAAGAATAGAGTGCTACATAAATACATACAGTGGTAGTTTCCACATGAAATAATCTGTTACAGACAGAAAACAAGGCCTCCAGTGGAGTCAAACAAAGTGAGATATTCAACACAAGCACAGAAATGAGAGTTAATGTTCAGGGTACCCGGTCTCCTTTACCCTCCAACATTCTGGAAGGATAATGAGCGCAGTGAAGTTCCCATCAACCCATGCAAAGTAAGTACAATCCCGCCAGCCTTTGCTGAAAGGCCAGTCCCCAGGCAAATGGGATTACCTATTCTTGCCCCAAATAATAATGTCTCTGCAAAGAGGGGAAACAAAATATATTGTCTGAAAATGGCATATTTTGAAAACCTGCATGAGGATCTCATATCTAAATTGAGGGTGGACTCAAAGTAGCATTCTGACCCTCATTCTGGCACTAATCAGATTTTGCAAGAAAACATGAAAATTAGGTAGACTATAAGTTTTATTTTAATATAACCATGCTTAACTTTGTTTACTTTTTGACTGTTTTTTATTTGACTTTCTATCAATTTGACATTTGAGCACACGGACTCCAGTGTGACACTATCAGCTGCGATGTGTCTAAGTGGCATTTAGTCCAGCGTGAAGGAAAATCAAATTAGCCGGTCTGTGGAAACTAAAAAAAAAACAGAGGGTAATGAGAAATCTAAAGTGTATTATAATATATTATAGCACAAATAATGCAATTTAATAATAATGATAACCACAGTATTATCCATGATAAAATCTGTAAAAACACAATTAAAATAAGTAAAGAATAAATAAATAAATGTGTTGTTGCTGTTGTTTTTACCAGAAGCCTGCAGGTTTGAATCCAGATAAGGACATGGCTGTAGCACCCTTTAGCGGAGTGCTTAGCTTGAATTGTGGAACTGCTTGGGTGAAACCTGGCTGAGTGAATGGAGAAAGTGGAGTCACCCTGAGTGAGGGCGTTCACCCAGCAGATAATGCAGTTAGAGAGAATGTAGAACCAGTGTTTACAGATCCTCTTTGCAGCTATAATTCTATCAGAACACAGGCGAGCGCACAGGAGGGCACCTTCAGGTGGTCGCAACGCAAGGCCAGCCTCCATTCCTCTCCCTTTCATTGTCCCGAAGAGTCAAATGCAAAAACTGCAAACAGCCAATAAACCCCATTGTGGTTCATTGTTTGCCTTGTGGCTACGCAGATTCAGCAATGTCACACTACTGTGAAAGGCACAGTATCGGGTCAGCTGTGAAAGTGGGCTCAATGACCAAGCCATCCAGATTATGTTTTTTTAGGTATTACAAAGACACATAAATTACTTTCACACCACTGCTACACATCTATGCCTCTCACAAATAACTCTTTGAGTTAAGAATGCACAACTCCTTTCTTCCCTGTATGGTTTTTTTTTTAAATTTGTTGGTTTCAGAAACAATCATTGAGGGAACAACCAGCTTAATTTCACCCCTCACTTTCGCATTTACTTCATGCTCAATGCCCGCTGCAGCTGCTCTCAGATTGAGCTACATAAGAGCTGAGGCTCATCTTCAACTCCATCAGATCATTAGTTCTGCTCCTTACTTGTTGAGCTGAAGCTCTCATTATGAAGTGATTGCATGGCCAATGCGGGAAGTTCATTACACAGGAGCAAGCGATTACCAGCACCCCAGGCACTGAGCAGTCAGCACAATCACACCGTAATGGGGACCAGCATACAAGCACACTCAATGGCCAACAATCACAAAAAATCATAAACAATGCATACATATCTTGTTGTAAGAACAGACCAACAATGAGCTGTAATTAACGCCACATAGGTTCAGTTTGTGCCAAGCATCAATGATGAACATTGTGTTGAGCAGATTACAAATACAGACATTCAGACAAGTCTATGTGATAGAGTTGGTGCTATTTAAAGTGATAGCATTGGAACTTATTCTCCACTGGCCAACTGTGTGTGATCCATGCTCTCCAGCTATGTTGAATGTATGAAACAACTCATGTAACCCAGTTTAAATGGCAAACACCT
The DNA here is from genome assembly GCA_019788955.1 of Albula glossodonta. Lineage (NCBI taxonomy): Eukaryota > Metazoa > Chordata > Actinopteri > Albuliformes > Albulidae > Albula > Albula glossodonta. The sequence goes on from JAFBMS010000076.1 coordinate 966,635, forward strand.
ACTCTGACCTGAGGTAGTTTGACTGCAGAAAAAACTACCCCCCCACCAAAAAAAAATCTCAGCTCATCAAGATTGTTTAACTCACACCCCAAAAACATTTGCCCCATTTACCTCGCACCAAAAGAACCCTCACTGAATAAAGTTAACCGGACAAGCACCCCAAAACATGTCACCCTGTCCCCGTTTTTCTTAAAACAAACCCAAATAACACTTGCCCAATAACATCAACCAGACAATAACTCAAAAACTTGTCACTTTGCCCAGGTTAGCTGCAACACACCCAAAAACAATCATACCTAATGAAGTGTACTGGACTAGCATCCGGAATGGGAGTGACTCAGAGTTAATTTCATCAGAGAGACAGACACGTCTTCGTTTCCGTGTTCATGGCTCTCAGGAACGCCAGAACCTCGACAGCCTGTGCTCTGGAGAGCCTACAGGGGCTTCAGGAGCCAGACTCCCCTTCACTTCCTCTCACGCCCGACGCCAACAGAAACACGCCTCCCCGGGGGAAACCGTCTTCCAGAACCTTCTTACATTTAATTTACGGGGACGTCCTGTTTAGGCACTTTTCAAATAACACCGGGGTCGGTGCCAAAATGTGATTCGCCCCGCAGAGTACTGCAAAAAGCAACAAGGCCGAGAAATAGGTATTTCATGGTTAATAAGTTTCTCAACTTCCCTATCGCGCTGAAACTCTGAGACCAGATCAGAGCTCTGTTTATCAGACATTGCACTTATCACTTTCAAGTTGTTTTGTTTTTTTTTTTCACTGTACTTTTGACAGGCCTATTGAGGCATGTAGACAAAATTGCAATTAATTTGTTTGTTGATTGGTATTGATAATCAGTCTGCTCTGTTTGCCTCCACAAAACATACGCCTAAATAATGGCCCTTAGAAGGTGGCAGCTTATTTCTGAGATATGCAATCATGTGAAATAACGCTGCAGTTTTATCATTTTCTTTTTGATGGATTTTATTTTTTTCTTTTGCACAAAAACAAAACTCATCAAAGGAGTATGATAAAGGACTTGCTTATGGGAGTATCAATCTACATTCATGATTAACTGAAAGATTACACAAAGGCATGTGAAAATATTCCAAAAGGTGCAAATAAACAGTGAGTTGAATAATAATGTGTAACATAAAATACTTTTTAACTACCGTGTTCTTATTTTGCTTATTGTTAACCCCTTTTTTTAATTACAGCAAGCAAACTGAAGTTTGAATGTCTTTTACTCGTCTCTTATTTTTCTTACTGCCAGAAGAGTAACTTTGAGCCGGCCAAATTTCTTTTTTTTTTCCGTGTTCACAAAGCCAGTGTTTGACTCATAATTAAGTTGTAGGCCAGAGAATTTCTCAGGCAGAATTCAACGGTGCCTGATGATCAATCGACAGGCTCTCTCTACGGCCCAGGGATGGCAAAGGATTTTGGGGGCCTGGTGGCGGTTATCGGGGCCCCCACTGAGCTGAACGTGGACTGGCAGCAAAATTAAACAGGCATCAGAGGAGCTATGGGGGGGGGGGGGGGGGGGGGGCCCAGTGCAGTGCAGCTTACTGTGTACTGAGCACTGTGTACATGGGTTTTGCAAGGTATTTAAGCTCATAATTTAAAACTCAGCTAGTGCATAACTATGATGCATTGCTTATTGTCATCAACGATGGGTAAATTTGTCTTGCATCTCAAAAAAAAGAAAAATCAAGCAAGGCAACAAAAACATATAAATAAGTCACAATGGCAAAGCTGTTCAGACAAACAGCAAACAGGTTGAGAGTTACACATTAGTCCTTAGTAATGTTAACTTTGGTCTTTATATTTCAGGATCATGGGGGACAAACTTCTTCTGATATTGTAGAATGATCCTCTGTGGTTTGAATATATATATATATATATATATATATATATCTATATATACATTATCAAGCGCAATTTCGTAATAGCTGGTACAAGGCCACTCCCACTGCCACACCCCCTTTAAGCCAATTGGCATGAACAGAAACACACACCTTCACACACACATACTTGACCTCCATGCCAAATTTCAGGTTCCTACGGAGAAAACTGTGGCCGCCAATGAGTGGGGAAATTTTCGTGGACCGACGGACTGACCGACCAACAGACAGAGCGAGCTATAGGGCTGCTGGCCACAGCTTAAAAATGTAACGATTTGGATATTTAGCATATCCAGACATCCAAGACATTTACATCTACATTATAATGTGTCCATTTGCACATCCGGATGTTTGCTGAAGTCATTTAGGTGAAGTATTCAGCAGCACCACACCTCTGAATTAAACACCAAGCCCCTTAAAACATCCTCATTTTGGCAGAAAAAAATAACAGGACCCAATCTCTCTGTGTGAAATGTTATTTTTTTCACAATTAAATCCCAGATTTAAGCACATGTATGTGTTCTTTCAGACAGGATTAAACACCTAAACACCGACATGTTATCCTACCAAGCAGTTATCTCATCTTGAGCTTTGTCTTCTATTAAATGTGTTATGAAAGTTCATTGAGCATTATGGAACAAATTGGTTCTTCCTTGCTAACCAGTAATCAGACAAAAATAAACAACAAATCAGCCCTTGGCACAAGTAAAAGGTGACCCGCATAAATACAAACACTGGAGAATTGCAATCCAGTACATAAATAAACTTGAGCGAATCAGTCAAACATAATTTGAGGGAAAGAGAAGAGAACGACAAGTTGTTAAGATATGATCTATTATTGTTATTCGTTCAGTCATTTGGTTTTCATTTTATGGGGATATAAGCAAATAGGAAAAAACCAGTGGACCGAAGCATTTGTTTAATCTGCGCGAGGCACCTTGTCAAAAGGAAGATGTCTACCCCCGGCAGCGTAGAACTTGTAATGTCTCTAAGAGGAGGAAATCTGTGAACAGCATGCAAAAACCTAGACTAAACAACTCAAACGGGAAGAAAACATGCAGCAATACAGGAAGACGCATGACACAAAGGAAGCATGCTGGATAAAACAGAAAGGTCATGCACCACGGAGGTGAAAATCCATTTCAACTTTTGGTTTGTGGTGGGACTAAAATACCACGGGCCAGGCTGCCCACAGGAGGTCCAGGAACCTTCAAAGAGATCACCTAAGGTTAACACCACCTTTTCACTACAGAGAAAATCTGATGTGGAATCGGGATTTGGCTATAATTCACATGCTGTGATGGATTTGTGAGTTACAGTCTGAAGAGAAAGTCGTGGCTTCAAATGTGCAGACGCTGTTTTTGAGTTCAGCACCACATTCAGAGGGACATACATTCTTTGAAATTCTAAGAATATGAGTTCTCATGTGGAATCAGACTCACTTGTGGCCCATAGTGATCAAGGTTAGACGAGGCATAGAGAAAATTTGATTCTGTAACAGCATTTCTGCTGTGATACAATCCATGAACTGCTCACATACTGCTGCTTCTGTTTCATTGGTCCAAACTCATGGCCAACGGTCAAAACAGAGCGTACCACTTTGCTGTGTCTATTTCAAAACTATGCAGCATCATTTTCACACAAATAGAATGCAGCAGTTACAGTATGTGTATGCTCTTGTGTCATGGCAAACTGCTATAAAATTAACTTTGCTCCGGCATAGAGGTCACACAGATTTGGTTTTTCAAATAAACTAATTGGACCAATAATTCAGTACAGTTCTATTCTTTTTTTTAATTGCTGCACCACAAGTGGGCTATCAAAATACAGCTCATGGCATTGGCACTACATAGTCAACCATGATACATTGATAGTAGGCCTATACAGATACTGATGCATGCTTTCCATATATCAGAATGAAAAATGGCAAGTGGTAGGAGGTTTATTAACAGTGGCAATGGTAACCAACAAAAAATGGCATGTGTCCATAGCCCCTGGCTCCAGGTTACTCTGCTTCATAGCATGACCCGTCCCCGCCACAGGAATAGAGCCAAAGGGGGGTTGATAGCCAAAGCATGGCCCTGATGAGCTAAATAAAAGGAGAGCCATTACAGATGCCCTGGGCAATTTTATTTATGAGCAAATTCATGAGTGTTGCTATGTCACATTGCTGTACACAATACAAGTCACATCACATGCATGCATTGAACATTGAATATGTATTTTTATAGAAGGTGTTTGGCAAAGACATATCAAAAGACAGGAATGCTGTTTTATCACACAGCTATTAAGAGCCCGAGTGAAATATTTTAATGTGATAGGTGTGAGCTTTAACAATTTGGTTTCGCTCAAGTATAAGAAAACAAGAACCCATGTGCACCCTTAAAATGAGGTTTAAAAATGACCAAGGAGAGAGTTGTCCATCATCATTTTTCTTCATTTCGCTGTAAATTGAGCCCGGATAGGAAGCACGTCGATGAAACGTTAGTCTGGAACCACGGGGGAGGCTTGATCTGGCAGACGGCACGCTGAGATTGAAAGCTTGTCATTACACCAGTGACATCTTTAGTGCCTCCTCAGCTCGGCCTGGAAGTTACGTAAAGCCGCACACTGTGTTACGGCCCCCCCAGGAAGGCCCAGCCAAAGCCCCTGTGATCATCCCTCTTCCCCTCAGGCTTAAGGGGGAAAAGAGGAAAGAGGGGGCATTAAGAAATATGATGCACAGCCGGTGAACTCTTAAAGAGACGGTGAGACAGCATAGTGGTAAGGATCCAGTGATGGACAGTGTACAGTACTGTAGCAGCCAGTTACAGAAACAGTACCGCAAAAGAGCCAATTAGAGATGATATATGGTTAATGAGCCAATGAGAGATCACATATTGTAAAAGAGCCAATTGGAGGGAGAGTACACTGTAATAGTGCCAGTTACAAACAAAGTACTGTAAAGGAGGCAATGACAGACAATGAACTGATGTTAGTCCCCCGTGATCCTGACAGACAATGGACAATACCTGATAAGGCAGCTATACTGGAGAAGAGCCAATGAGCAACAGTGCACTGTAAAAGAGCCAATGAGAGACAGCATACTGGTAATGAGCCAATGAGGGACAGTGTACTGTAAAAGAGTCAGCATACTGTTAACAAGACAGTAAAAACCAAATATTCCCTGTACTGAATTTCTTCAAAATATATGCTGTTATGATGCAAGTCATAATGAACATCATTAGCAGCTGTATTTTCACTTTATTTATTTGAATTTTTAACCTTAACGGTACTTCAACTAAGAATACTATATCGTTTTGCGATAGTTTTAGTCTATGGAATGGAAGTGGGCAGGAACTACATGGGAATGTGCAGCCAATCAGCTGAGGAGGATGGCCAGACTGGCAGGTGCAGCAAGCCAGTTATTGACTGATCTTTTTGGACTCCACTGAGTCAAGACAGTTTTAAATCTCATCCAAAGGATGGTACCCCCTGCAGCAGGGCTTCTCAAATTCAGGCTTGGAGTACACTGTGTAGGCAGTTTCTCAATCAATTCTTTTAAACACAAAACAAACTACTTTTTCAATTTTCCCTCCTTTGAGAAATTGAATACTACAGTGTAACTGGCAGATCTGCTACACTTCCAAAACACTGTTTTACACGTTGCCAAAATTAAAGGACATTTGACCCTTTTTTCCAAAAGTGGCAGTAAAGCTTAAAGGGAACTTAAAAATGCAAAGTCAAAACTGGTCAAACTAGCCTCAGCTCAAGCAGTGTCATAGATATGTGTTAAAATCTGTGAATGCCGCAGCAGTGCAATGTGAATTATAGCTCTTGTGATTGCTATTAGTATGCTATAACTAGGCCATTTGTTATGCTCTGCAGTTAGAAAAGGTTTCTTTTTCCTGAGCTAATAAATTATGTTTATGTTTGTGCGTGTAATTGTAAACCTATTTCCGTTGTCTACCTTAATGTTTCACAGTGTTACTTAATGCTACTCACAAATTCTGCACTCACGCCCTTAATCTTATGGTTCTTTATGTATCACACACTGATGGCATCTGTAAGTCGTTCCGGACAGCAGCGTCTGCCAAATGAATAAATAATTCGTATGACGATGATCTTTATCTTCATAAACAATGAGTTTTAAAAGTTAAAGATGGTGTGGCTTTCTTCCAGGAACGCTGTGGTTTCTCCCACAGTCCAAAAGCATTCTGTTGATGGAGTGTGTGGTTGTGTGTGAATGTGTGACTATATGTGTGTGAGTTTATGCATGTGAGAGTGTGTTTCTGTGCGTGTCTCTGTGAGTGTGGGGTGGTACTGGGACTCACAGTATGGAGGGGGAAATGTCTGCTATACAGGACTTCAGTGTTTGGAAACATGTAATAACAGAGATGGTGAAATGCATGTGCAAACATCTGATTACACCCTCCAACTCAAAATATGACTTTTTTTGACATACTAACAGTGACAGTTGAACTCTGACACTCACCATACTGTCATCTAACAGGAAGAAGAAGATGGCAGTGACACATTGAAAGGTTGAAACATTTCACTGAAGTTCATGTTAATTAATGCAAACTGAATTCATGGTAGTGTCAGAATATAACAGCATATATATTTATGGTGCACCTTTTTCGTTAAGGATAAACCAACAAACCATTAGAGTCTGGGGTCCGATACAGTGACATGCTTCAAGAATGAAACATGATGGAGCGGCAGCTTGTAGAGGCTGATTTGAACAGCAGGGTGTGAGTGTAAGAGTTTGAGTGTTGGCTACTAATGAGGCACGAAAACAGTCATTATTTATTGTACTAAAGGCTCCGTGGCTAGGCCTTGGTTGGGATCATTAGCGCTCTCAATCTCAATCCTAACAATAGGGGTTGTGTAAATACCATGAAACGCGCAGCACTCATTAGGCTGTGAAAGGGGAGTGGAGCGCTACCGTTTGTGGAAGTGTGAAAAAGGAGTTGCTTTCGGGTTTAATAAACGGCATCGTTGTGTGGAAACTCAGAGCAGTTTTTGCTCAGGCAGGATTCTTTGGGCCAAGAAGTAGCACGAGCTGTGGCCTGTTCCCCGTCTCACAAGATTAATGGGTGAATAGGCCAGGGGACCAGGAAGTGAAACAGCCCTCAGATCAAAAGTAAACTTTTTCCTCAATGCTCTCGGTTTTACGCTGAAGGTAACGCTGGCCTCAACATTTTTACTGAGTAGAGCTGTTGGTTTGTGTGTGTGTGTGTGTGTGTGTTTTACACTGTGCACATGCATGTGTGTGGGGATGAATTCATGTACACACTCGCACACACACACACAAACTAGCAATTCAGAAGAATTTAAAATTAAGTAAGTAATAGTAAGTAATAAATATTAAATAAATATTAGTCTATTGCGTATTGAGCCATATTCATACTTTCCATAGCCAATGAATGGTTTTGATTCTGTGTATTTAATATTCAAAGTAAGACCTGGTAAGGACATATGGCCTCCTCTGATATATATTCAGTTTTGACCTGTGATTGGCTCAAATCAGACCGCCAAGCCCACAGGGATATCAGTGCGACACACTGCAGCTCAGGCGAGTCCTCTTGCCTCTTCTCTTCACCACTTCAGCATTAAAAAACAAAACTACTCTTTTGAAGTACAACACTTCACGATTCAAATACTTGTCAAGTGCTTTTGCGAAACATGAAGATGTGCCATAACTTAAGCCTTGATTATATTTGCCTGTACTTTCACTCTCATATTTGTTGGTAATTTGTTGGTTTTATGAGTGTTTTTTTTTTTCAGGTTTATTTTGGAGATCACTGAAATGTTGTGGCCTTAAAACCAAAGCTTTGAAATCCAAAGTATTGAGACAAACTGAAATCTGAATCTTAAGTGAATAAATGGTCAGTTAAAATGTATCTTGTGCAAAAACTGGAGCAAAACCAAACCTTGCAGAAATACTTTGCCGCAGTCTAATCTCAGGATTGGGAGCCTGCTCTGAGGCCGCAATGGGACTTTGTGATATGGAAGAGCCCTGAGAATGTTCTCTGCCCTTAGATGTAATGGCCCCCTCCACTCCTCGCAATGTTCTGCAGCTTCACCTCACATCCTGCAGTGTGAAAATGGCTGCTGTGCAGTGCAGTGCAGTGATCCGATCTAAGCTAAAAAAGGTAACAGTTCAGTGAAACTATGATTATACAAGTCATAGTTTGGCCATACAAGTCAACTTTCTGACTTCCCCCATCGACAATTCCCCACATGCAGTGAGGTGCGTGCTTGCGTCTTTTCACAGACATAAGCTAGCTATGCTGTTTGTAGAGTTTCTGAGCTGACGAGGAGGTGGCTTCTTCTTGCACTTCCACAGCACCTCTCTCTGCTCCTGCTTCATCAGTACCTCGCTGAGTGAAATCAGGACGTTCATTTGGCTGGAGTGGGCCTTCCACAAAGTGAAAATAGTTCACTCTGCGGATATACAGTAAATGAGCATACGATACTAACACTCCATCCTCTCATCCCTCTCTCCAAATTCCCTCAGGTAAACCGGAACTTACCTGGCTGTGCAGAAGAAGCCACCCTGTTGGGAACACAAATAATCCCTATGCATCTGTGTTGCAGGTAGCCCCACCTGTCCATTTGCTGGGATTTTCATAAAGCCATACTGATTAAACTAACTTCGTATATCTTATGCTGTAGTGGATATTTACATCCATGGATGTCAAATCTCACTTTAAGTCATATTGTATCTTTAAGCAGATGCACATTAGTATTTTTCCCTTTTTTTGGACTGTAGATATACACATTTTAATTTATTTTATGTATTTATTTATTGAAATGTGTGGGTGGGTGAGGTTAGAAATCACTGAAACTAATGAAAAAAATGTCTCTGAATCAACATGATGCAGTACTTGTTTAAAATAAATGGGGAAAAAAATGGCATGGCGTTTAGATTGAACGCTCCCCTAATCATGATAATGCAGAGCGTGTTATTCTCTGTCGCAGAGAGCCAGTTTAAGTATAAGTATCTAATTGAAGAGGGTCATTTTTTACTCAGTGGGATCCGTGGCTGCTTCCCCTAATGAAGGAGATCATTACCGCCGCGGTCCCTCCAGCGTCAGCGTCAGCGCGCCGTGCTTCACCGGCCGCCATCCTCCTCCATCACTGCCCCGGCAAGCAGGCGGGCTTGAGATGTAGCATGGGACGACACTCAGGCTAATCACTGTGCTGTTCGGCCCTCAGCTTTGAGTAATTCTCAGTGTTCTCTTTTTTTTCTTTTGTGTTTGTTCGATGTGGTGCTTTTTAAGCATCTTAAAAGGTATTGTCCATTCATTTCAGTGACTGTCAAACTCAATTCTATTTATGAAAACTGTAAAAAAAAGGAATATTTTTGGCAATGTGTTGTTTCTGGGGATGAGGACAAAGAGCTAGAGAGGTTAGATTAAGAGTCTAATTAAATCCAATACCAGTGACCTGTGACATTTCACAGTGAGCGAAGGAGGTAGTATCACACAGCTCAGAGGCACGGAAACTGCAGTCATGGAATAACTTCCTTTAAAATGAAATCCTTTGTTTTATATTTGCTTGTGTCTGTTTGTGCATCATAGCCAGTAGTGCCCATAGTGTCATGTAGACATATTTCCCATACCCTGAGCAGTTATCTCGTTTCACAGGAGAGGACCCTTTTCAATAAAGGTGGCTAATGAGATGCCTGTTTTCAAGTAGGGGTATACACTACAATGCCATTACATTTTATATTCATGGTTCTGAGTGGCTTTAACTCATTTGCAGTATTTCATCCTTATCAATGACATACTTTTTGTTAGATATCATGCAAACGGACACACACACACACACACATAGAGGAGACCAGTTGACATTATCGATGGATCTGTTTTGTATTTAAAAAAGGCACCCCAGTGATTGCAATATTGTATTCCCCTGTAGAGATTTTTTCTTCCTTAGAGTGTGGAGTTTAGAGGTAACCTGGATCCAGTCAGAAGTGCAAACCTATTCCTCCCTTGGTGGTTGTCATAGCAATCATAAAATATCTTCAGTTCCTACATGCCCTTGAGGCAAAAGTTTGATTCAAGACCCTCCATAACCTACGCACTTGTGTGTTTCACAGACAGACTGACTCAAAGGGGCGATCATGCTATATCCGCACAAGTCTGTGACAGAGATAATGAATTATCTGGGCTCCCTGAGCTCTCCATCCTCTAGCATAACTGTAGATAAGATGAAATCAGCAATAGCTGTCTTAAAGACAAGCCTGAGAATCTTAAAATGGGCACAAGGGAGAATTTCAAAGATCAATATTAACCTTATTATATTATTTGCATTTAAAAAAACAAGAGAAAAATCCACATGTACATATAATTTGTTTAACCTTTCACTACTTTTTCAGTTACAAAAGGAAATATGTGAAATTAAATAATTTCTCTTCAGCTGAAAGCCTCCTTGGCAACGGGTGGGGAGTGTTGTCATGACAACTGTTTGTCATTATTATTGCACAAAACCAAATTCTTGCTCCTAAAACTGTAGTGTTGTAGAAACTGTGAATCTAATGATATGCTAAATTTGGTGAGAGTGTAGAGAGTAAGTAAACTGAGATCTAGCCAACAGCCATAACATCGGAAACTGCAACAATAAAAAAAAAAAACAAAACCCAAAGATATGTGTGAAGACACTTTAGAGTTTTTTCAGTCCACAGAGGGGGGTGATTGTCACAGCTCGTGTTTTTATCATGCAGCTCCAGTCGACCATGGACAGCATGCCTTGCTGGTTGTTGATCTGCATAACTGCAGTGTAGAGTTTAGGGGCTTAATGTTACTTGCACAGATTATGGTGGGGGCGTTCAAGATCACATTGCATTCAGCCTTCAGTAACTGTGTTCATTTGAGGCTAATGTGGGTCAATTTGGAATTTAATGTGCTGGTATCAGACCTCCATGGCTAACATAACAACATTAGTAACAGACAGAGAGTTTGAGGCATATAGACATTTTGTAAATCCAAAATAATCAATATGATACATTTTTTTTCCTTCATTTTGCTCATAGATTACCCTTCACAGATTTCAGTTTTCTGCAGCTGGGAATTAACCCAAGACATTCAACTTGAAAGCTACAAGTTTACAAGAATGTCCAGCATTCCTCTTTGCCTAATACGAAGGTGTGTGTGTGTGTGTGTGTGTGTGTGTGTGTCACAGAACCCTATCACAGATAAGATTGTTATAATAACACAAAGATCTGGGCAATACTTGCCAAGATGGTGTACCTATATTTGTGTAATTTTATTATAGCCACTTGGATGTTATAATATCATAATTACCTTGTATCATGACTGCCCTTGTTTTACATGTTTAAAAAAAAAACACATGTGCTCCATGCTACCTCCATTGCAGTTATGCAGCAATAATACGTTGTTGTTATAAAGGTAGTGACGGTACAATTATTTTTGTAAGTCTGCTAAATTCAAATGTAAATAATTATGCAGGTATGGATGCAATTTACAGTAGAGTGTTACCAACCTCTCAGCATTCAGGCAGGTCGGGTCATGTGATGGTTCATGATGGTTGTTGAATGCTGTCAGCTTTTGTCTTTAGCCTTTATGACAATTTGGGATCAATTCCATGGAAACACCAAGGCCTTAGGAGGTACCGCTACAACTCAATCCACAGAATTGCTTCCTCTTGGGGACCTCACGCTGAGCAAGGTGAAAAACCTTTCTCTGTTCCTTTAAACAAAGTTGTTTGTTTGTTTTGGATGCTTTTATTGAGGTTTCCTTTGTATGGAAAGGCTTTGAATTCATTAGTCTGCTGAATTCTAATGCTCTCTTTGGGGGCGGGGAGGGAGGAGGGGAGGTTTACATTTTCACTCCGTGTGAAGCCATTGTTTTGCATAAAGTCCTACTTGAAGGTGCCCCAACTGTTACCCTGCGGGTGTCTGTCACACATACTTAAAAGAACCCCCTGCTCAGCAGAGCAAAGACATTTCTCTCTAGAACATTCTCGCAGGCTCCCATGCCCGCGAGCTGTATCTGAAAGATCTGTATCCTAGAAGGAAGAGGCCTTCCTTTGCTGCATCTTAGTATGCAAATCGTCACCAACAGATCAAGAACGAACAAGGTGGGAGGCTTGGAATTGGTACACTTTTGAGAGAGCTAAATATCAGAGGATGTGAAAGAAAAAACGAAATCCCAAATTCCCTGAGCTGTCGGCCGCTTTCCGTGGGAGTCCAGCTTGCCGCTATGATGGGTCTGTAGGGGGTGCTGTCAGTCTGGAGACGTAGCATTTGCAGAGCTCTCATTGCTCACAGGTTAACTGTTGTCATAATAGCAGGAGCCACTGAATAAGACAGTTGTCTTAACTGAAAGAATATAACCGGAATCTGATTAAAACCAAAAAGGTAATTTAGCTCAAAAGACTTAAGATGGATGCCAGGATAAGAGGCTGAGGAGACTCTGTCTGCCCTCACATGTTGACTGACGCAGGAAAATCTCTTGGAAAATTCCTTATTCCAAAATCTGGCGGGTGTAATTATGGGTTGCGTAGAGTGTAGGTGAAACAAACAGATGCCGTTACTATGGATCTAATGTAGTTATAAAATTATGATAACTACATTATAAAAATATGATATGTTGCATATTTATTATCTGCAGTTATTTCAATAAGAGAATATTGCTCATGGTAGGCATAGTCAAAGCATTATTTCCTATTGTTCTGAAACAGCCCATCATTCTTCTGTTTCACTATTAGTAGTAGCTGTAGTAGTAGTAGCAGTAATAGTAATAGCAGTAGAAGAAGTAGCAGTTTTGCTGCAGTATCACTATCAGAATTGTAATTACATCTTGTATAAGATCTACAGTAGTAGATGTAGCAATTCCACTATTAGCATTACTAGTGGTACAGTAGTGGTAATAATATTAGCGATGCTTATATGTGTATTAGCATTAAAAGTGGTTATACAGATGTAATAATACAAATAACAAATGTTATATCACAGAGTTTTTATTGAAGTGTCCTTGTAAGCTTTAAAACCGGCAGGACCTATCAGGGTTGACTTAGCTGTAGTACTGTGGGAAGTCAAAGCTGTGCATTCCAGAGAGGAATCTGAAGCAAAACTTTGATAAGATGCATTTTGGGTGTGACAGCTCTTAAATACATAGATAAGTAAAAAGAATTATGAGCAAATATTCAACTCACAGTTCAAACACTTGAGCAATGAGTTCAAACTGAAACACTCCCATTAGTCAGCATGCAATCTAAGTTTCCATGAAAGATGGACTCGGCTGAGAACTTCAGCATAACAGCTAAAGAAGGTCTATGCATTTATTTATGAGCAGAAGATCTTTCTAAAGCGTGGAGATTATATCCAAGCCAATAACTTTGCCTCATGTTTAGTAATTAGAGTGATGTCAAAGCCCTTATTTAGCATTTGATCCTCATTTTTAAGGCTTTTTTTTCCTTTCTGCCCTCGGCATTAGTTTAGTTTACGCCCATGTATATACCGTCAGATGAAGCGGTGCATATTTATTTAGCCATTACTTTCATTATCGACTTCCTTTGCTCTGACGTTCGCTGCCTTAGCCCGAGCCCTTCGATGAGTCTCTATGTTAGTGTCTGACAAAGCAATTTCAGAGTTTGACACACAGCATTTTGATCTCTTCCACAAAACTGTCCCTCAGGATGGCTGTTGGTCTCGGGTCCGAGAGTAAATTGGCCGATTCTTATTGCGCGTTGGCTTGTCCTATAGGACATTTTTTTTTTTATGAGTGCAGGATCAATAATAGACTTACCGCTCTTTCCTCTTCCCTCCTTTTCTAAAGGCACCAAAGAAAGAGTGAAATCCAATTCCCTCTCTTTTCTGAGCTGGATCAATGTAGCTACGCTGGCAGGATCCGAGGAAGAAGCAAAACATTTGAGAGAAAGACAGACTGAGGAAGGAAGAGAAGGCTGGCACAGGCCACAGCAAAAACTCACTGCTTTTTCAAAATCAAAGAAGTGCGGAGGAGAGGACTCTCACAGTATTTAAAAAAAATAATGATTTCTCCCAAAAGTTTGAAGAATTCAGCTTTGTTCTTTTTCAGCGAACATTACAAGAAAGTGTAATGAGCATAAAATGATCAGATAAATCCTATTCAGTCGCTGGCTGGCCATCATGACCACCAATGAAATGATGCAGGAGTACGGAGAGCATCTAACACAGACAGAGTGTGGGTCTCTTCTCTGATGGCCAGAGACAAAGTTTTACACTTAATGAGCAGTCTCATAGTGTCCTATTTCTTCATTCAATCGTTACATGAAAATCTCTGTTTTACCTGAGGGATGCTAGATGAGGGATGCTTAGATGCTGCAGATGCTAGATGAGGGATGCTTAGATGCTGCAGATGCTAGATGAGGAATGCTTAGATGCTGCAGATGCTAGATGAGGCATACTTAGATGCTGCAGATGCTAGATGAGGCATGCTTAGATGCTGCAGATGCTAGATGAGGCATGCTTAGATGCTGCAGATGCTAGATGAGGGATGCTTAGATGCTGCAGATGCTAGATGAGGGATGCTTAGATGCTGCAGATGCTAGATGAGGCATGCTTAGATGCTGCAGATGCTAGATGAGGGATGCTTAGATGCTGCAGATGCTAGATGAGGGATGCTTAGATGCTGCAGATGCTAGATGAGGGATGCCTTGCTTGCAGATGCTTACTTGAGGGGTGCTTTGCTGCACATGCTTACTTGTAGTTCCCCCAATCTTGTGCAGCTCTGGTATCCTTTGTACCCTTGGAACCCTGGTATTTCTTTCATTTGGAGAACCCTTATATTTTTAGACTTATACACGTTTCATTGAGGACACACACCTTAGAAATGAACTACGATCATATTATTCTTAATTTAATAACAAAATGTGATTTCAAATGTTGTAAACGAAGACTTGGTCTCTGCACTGTCAAGAATTTCCAACACTTATCTATGAAACTTGCCTGCTACTGTCATGTAGCTTTTGGTCTGCTGACTTCAAACAACATGCACTTTCCCTAGGGCATGTTTCAGATCTCGTCTAACAGGGTCTAATTCACAGAATCAGAGTATGTGCACTTTCCCTCGATAATGATGTATAGACTATATGTCATAACCTGATGTCAACATCGTAAGTTTAATGTCACTGTTGTGGTAAAGCCGACTGGTAATCTTTATTTCCTGTCAATGGCATAGAATATAGTTTCACATATAGCAAAGAAAAGGCCAACTTATTCTGTTTCCCATCTGCGGCTTTGTGTTTTGTGCCAGTTTTGACTGATAAAGGGGGTTTTTTTTGCTGATCACTGCCATTTTCAGCTCTCTTCACAAAACATGCCTTGCATTTTAACTACGATGATTGACAGTTCTGATGTGAAAATGATATTTCAACATCTCTTTGCAAAAAATACATTTGGCAAGAATGTGTGTGTGTGTGTGTGTGTGTGTGTGTGTGTGTGTGTGCAATGCTGAAGTAGAGTGCACAGAATTGGTTAAGAACAATATCAGAATGTATGTCTTTTATGTTTAGTCTTAAAAAAACCCACTTTCTTCGAATAGCATTCAACATCACTTGAAAGGGTTTAAAGCTTTTTGTTCACTACCACAAGGTCTTGCAACAAACTTCATGTAATATCAGACAGATGTTCCCTGATTGAGAGAAGTACACTTTGCTATCATTTGTTCCATAGACCTCTCCCACTTTCAGTCATCGGTCAGTGTTTTTCAAAGCTGTCAGTAAACGTTGGTCAGCATTGTGCTCCAGCAACCTTCATCAAAGGTATGACCTCCTGTCTTTCCCAGCTCCGATGAAAGGCAGTTCCATGCACTCCACAAGTTCACACGTCACCAAACATTTTCTCAGAAATTCAATTTAAAGGGGTTCCAGTCAATGGTACATTATCACAAAGAGGAACATTATCACACAATAGACTGCAAGGAGAAGAGGAAGAAAAATTCTCTAAATGTTACTAGGACTTTATTTTCTAGGCAAAACAAAACAGCCATAAATCACTTTTACATCTGAAATTACATCTATCCCCCACAGTAATGCACAAGGGCAGGTCTGGCCATTATGACATGAGAAATAATATGGAGAGAGGCCGAATTTCACTATTTGTCTCCTAAAACCCAATATATGCTTACAAAGGAAAATGCCTGCCTTTACTAAAACGCTATAAAATGTGCATATGATACAATCCTAGTGCTAGCACTTAGAGCTAACTGCCCACATTAGCGCCGGAGTAATTATGTCCTGTGATTGCACAAATGGGAATCATTCTTTATTAAAGGGCATTTAACCAAAAAGAATGGCACATCAGTAATGGCCATATCAGGTGATTTTAGACAGCCAACATTAATAACTCTGTCTTCCAAACTCAGATCACTGTAAAAGTCATTATTCATTGCTGCTACTACTACTACTGCCATTATTGCTACTATACTGCCACTACTACTACTGCTACTACTACTGCCATTATTGCTACTATACTGCCACTACTACTACTACTACTGCCATTATTGCTACTATACTGCCACTACTACTACTACTACTACTACTACTGCCATTATTGCTACTATACTGCCACTACTACTACTACTACTGCCATTATTGCTACTATACTGCCACTACTGCTACTACTACTGCCATTATTGCTACTATACTGCCACTACTACTACTACTACTACTACTACTGCCATTATTGCTACTATACTGCCACTACTACTACTACTACTACTACTACTACTGCCATTATTGCTACTATACTGCCACTACTACTACTACTACTGCCATTATTGCTACTATACTGCCACTACTACTACTACTACTGCCATTATTGCTACTATACTGCCACTACTGCTACTACTACTGCCATTATTGCTACTATACTGCCACTACTACTACTACTGCTACTACTACTGCCATTATTGCTACTATACTGCCACTACTACTACTACTACTACTACTACTGCCATTATTGCTACTATACTGCCACTACTGCTACTACTACTGCCATTATTGCTACTATACTGCCACTACTACTACTACTACTACTACTACTGCCATTATTGCTACTATACTGCCACTACTACTACTACTACTACTACTACTGCCATTATTGCTACTATACTGCCACTACTACTACTACTACTGCCATTATTGCTACTATACTGCCACTACTACTACTACTACTGCCATTATTGCTACTATACTGCCACTACTGCTACTACTACTGCCATTATTGCTACTATACTGCCACTACTACTACTACTGCTACTACTACTGCCATTATTGCTACTATACTGCCACTACTACTACTACTACTACTACTGCCATTATTGCTACTATACTGCCACTACTACTACTACTGCCATTATTGCTACTATACTGCCACTACTACTACTACTACTGCCATTATTGCTACTATACTGCCACTACTACTACTACTACTACTACTACTGCCATTATTGCTACTATACTGCCACTACTACTACTACTACTACTACTGCCATTATTGCTACTATACTGCCACTACTACTACTACTACTACTGCCATTATTGCTACTATACTGCCACTACTACTACTACTACTACTACTACTACTGCCATTATTGCTACTATACTGCCACTACCACTACTACTACGACTGCAGACACTAATGCTGCTATTAAAGCTAAGACCATTCTTGTTACTTTGGCTACAGCTACCAATGCCAGGTGAAAACAGGTGAAAATAAAAAGCAGCCACACCCTTCAGCTCCCCAGAAGCAGCACTGCCCACCATTGGCCAATCGAGAATATAGACTAACCAATTAGAGACAGACTTTAACCTCATGGAAAGGGTTTTTTTTTTTTTTTGGCTTTATTGAAAATCCGTAGAGTATTCTGTCTGTTAAATTACTAATAACTGAGTGTTGACTGTACCCCCGAAACATTGGGATTGCCTAAGGAGCAAGAGTCGAGCGAAATCCTTTTTATTCTGTAATTGTTTGAGCAGTAAACATTCCCCTGCTGTCTTTCTGCAGCTGCAGGCAGACAAACGATTTTAACAAATATCAATACAATAAAGTATTACCAAATACGCCTGGAAAGACAGCTTATCTCATTACCAGCTCTCGCAATGTGTATTCATTCTAAAATCTGATCTGAGTGTGTTTTGACATG
The DNA here is from genome assembly GCA_019788955.1 of Albula glossodonta. Lineage (NCBI taxonomy): Eukaryota > Metazoa > Chordata > Actinopteri > Albuliformes > Albulidae > Albula > Albula glossodonta. The sequence continues at coordinate 984,667 of JAFBMS010000076.1, forward strand.
TATTGACTGTAATTGTAGTTGTGATGTGGAGCAAGAGCTGACAGTGGCGCGTTGTAAACCTTACTCCAAGGGCCGCATACAGCGGGTGAGTGGCATGTGACCCAGGGCTGAATCTATTCTTCCGCTCCTTACATCAATTTATCTCTCAGTGTGGAATCGGGCTTGCCAACCCTCCCTCAGCCTGAATTACGTTTCCGAAACCGTTTGCATATCAGACGGAACGGCAAACGAGGCGATTCATCTGTGAAATCATTTGTTTTCCTTACAGCTAAACTTTCTGTTTGGTGCTATCAATACATTTCAGCAATCACTTTAAGCAGAACTTATCAGATTGAAGGTCGCTGGCTCATGAACTGAGCGACAGCTTACTCACACAAATGTATGACCGTACCCCTAAATGTCCACTGGCAGCACTGGTAATGTAATATAGGGGTTAAGGGACTTAGTTTGTAATGCAGAGGTTGTAGGCACAGAAATAGCATGGAGCACTGCAATGAGCAACATGCTAAACCTCAGTTTGATGAAATACCCAGCTGAACAAATGCATGGGATATTAAAATTAATCTGTGTCGCACTAGATAAGGGAATCTGCTCAGCAGATAAATAATGCAATGAATAAGAATAGCAAGAATTATGCGGTACAAACAGTTACATCAAGAAATCTTTCCACCAAAGTGAAGGATAGTCTGGCAGAGTCAGGCAGAAATGTTATTCATTTGATGAATGTTGCATTTTTCATTTTCAGACTGTGAACATAAAACTTGTAATGGAAAAAAAAAACAGTGAACTTAAAAGCATTGGAGAAGCAAAAGAATAGTGTGGACTCTGCTTTTGTTTACAGGAAAAAAGCCATAGCCGTAACTTCCTCTTTGTCACATTGCCTTCAAGGGGTCAGCCTGCTGCAGACTCCATAGTTGGCTGTAAACTGCAGAGTGGTTTGGACAGCTCGGCTTTAAAAAGGCATTTTTGTGGATCGAGGGGAATTTGCCGGATGGCATACAGCGCCAAGCCACGACATAAGGGTGTCTGCACTTAATTAACAGAAACATTCGCCGTGGAGATGATGTCAGAGACTGACCGAAGCTGAATGTACAGGACAAACAAAAGCGTCGTTGGGTTGGAGCTGCCGGAGGAAGCTGTACAGAGGAAGGATTTGTGTGGAGTTTTGAAGAACAACAAAAGCCGCACATGTTTTAATTGACCTACATATATTTGTTCTTCTGCCAAGGATGCACATATGAGATGAGATATACATTATATACAAATATGAATGTTGTGGTGATAACTGTGGGCATACTGTGAATCCAAAGCCCATATGTTTTTGTGGTGATAGGTAGGTACACTGTGCATCCCCAGAAGATGAAGTGGGTATATTCAGTATACCTGCATATACGTTCAACTACATCATTAATACATACATATTTAATTATAGATGCATTAATGGTGGTCATTTGCAATGAAATAGGACCAACAGTCCCTTTTCAAATAGTTATTTTAGAGCTTTTCCCATTGTTTTTTTGGAATGGCGACTCATATCCACAGGCCAATGGCCGTGTTATAATCAGTCCACTTACACTTTCATCCAAAACCAATGGGATGTTTACCTCTGCTAATTTATGTTTCAAAATTGTGTTCCCATCTTTTGTTTTTTAATTAATATTTGACATTGGAGTAATTCTGCCCTAAATGTTCGATGCCATCTGATAACTCTGCTTGCAGGATTTCCTTTGGTTGTCTGTGCCATTTAGCAAAGTCTTGCTCTGTGAGTGTATCTAGATTTAATGGTTGGAAGACTGGATATTTTTCAACCATATTTCAGTTATGAGTTTATGAGTCATGATTTTTGAAGTTTATGGTGTACCTTTTTTGGCACAGAAGCCTCTTAGTGCTTTTTCTTTCGGCTCATTCACTGCCAAATTGAAGCAGCATGTCGGTCTTATTTTCACTCCCAGTATGGATAGTGTTTGCAGTGTTTGCGGTTCTGATGATTTATTTGATTGTAAATATGAGTCTAGGTTACTGAGATCTGGTTCTTTTTTGGCATGTCATAATTTTAGTTTCTTTAATATTTTGTGCCAGGGCACAGATCTGACAGTACTCCTCCAACACGGCCAGGTTCTCAGGTGTTCTGTGACTGACAACAGAACAAGATTGTCTGTATAAAGTAGGGATTGTATTTCCTTGTTACCAAACTTATCCTTGCTGTATACCTCTGAGAGAACAAGACTTTACTTGTTGCCAGAATTAGCTCAGCATTTGATTCCTGTACACACAAATTCCCCTAAACTTTGTCCCCTACATGAATGAAGATCTGTTCATAGAATGTACCATAAGACATTGTGTCAAATTGAATAAAAGGTCTTTTTTAAACCTTTAAAGCCGGCAAATATTTAATTTGAGGTTCCGTTGATGTCTTTTCTCTCTTGGTACATGTCGAGTGTAAATATAGACCTTTGGATGAGTTATTTGGAAGGAATCCAATGTGACTTTTACTCCCAACTGTGTTCATTAATGAAGGGAAGCAGTCTTGTGTTTATCATAATACATAGCCAAGACCTCACCCTGATTGTTGCTTACCCCATGATTCTCAATTCTGAGCTGTGTGTCCAATACAAACAAGTATTGTGTGCATAAAATGAAAGGCCATTGGCTTTTATTTATTTAAGAATCCTTATCTAAATCCATATACAATGTTACACTGGTTCTTTAAGGGGGAGATGACACTGCAACTTGTTGTTTGTTTAAAGTCATCTCTTAAATCATTCCATGTTCTGTCTCTCTCTCTCTCTCTCTGTCTCTTTTCCTTTTAAGACGAGTAAATACAGGAGTTATGTTTGTGAAGTATGAAATGGTGCTTTTCTTTGAGAGCAGTGCATTGCCATATGACAGAAAGCATCGCAAAAATCCTCCTCCGTCCATTCAAAACGTTCAATAAATTTGAGCTTTTCAGCAACCTTGCCATTGCATACTCTTGTATACTCCCTCTTGTATACTCTCCATCCTAATGACCTTATCTTCCTATTGACTAAATTCCTGCTGAACCTAAATGTATTTACACTGGCTATGTTACAGATACCTTCATTTTATTTATATCAAGAAATGTATAAATAAGAAATGTTACATTTATTTATTTCTCTATATTTCTGAGTCATACCTAACACTATTCCCACTCCCTGTGGTTCTGCCCAGCAATGAAAACAAACAGTGGACTGCGCATGCGTATGCGGACTGCGCATGCATATGTGTTTGTTGCTTTTCTGAGTGCATAGGCCCTCAGATGCCTAATGTTGGTGGATGTCTGGAGCAGCTGTAACAGAGTGAGTCTCTGTCCCCTGTATAAACACACATGCAAATCTGCAGGAATCAGACACCAGACACAGAATGAGCAAGCATGCGAGCTGCAGGGAAAACAGGGGCCTGGACAGACTTCTTTCCGTTAATAAATTTTAATGAGAAACTTTGCATTCCAAAGCGAGAAACAGCGCGGCTGTGTCTCGGCATAACTGAGCCGCGGTTGTTCTGCTACGCAATATTTAGCCCCTGAAATGAGGTACTTAAACTGATATTAGGAATGTTTATTTAATCAATAAACACACCTCGCTGATTATTATTTAATGAATATGGCTGCGCTCAGAAGTCATTGTGCTGCTCGAATCATTAACAATTCAATCTAGGCATATTAACAAGCTCCATTTGAATGTATGTATTCTTCTTAGGGTCTGAGCATGGCTGAGAGTCGAACAGTTAATTCGGTGCACTCAACATATATTTGAGCAGAAAAAACTGGGTCATCGCCTGCATTTCATGGCATGTATTTGATATTCACACAGCGCTGCATAATCTGATGATGATTATGTTTCCTTGCCCCATGACACCCATGTGATCAGTTACACATCTCTGTAAGATCACAGACCATCGTCTAAAGCATGCCCACCCCTATATGTTCCATTTACATTGCTGTTCCCTTTCATCAGTGTTTTTTTTTTTGTTTTTTTACCCAGGGCAATGCAATGTAATGCTAGGGAACCAAACTTGTAACTCGGTTTGGGTTGCAGGTTTGAATCCGAAAATAAGGAACCTCTGAGGTACTGTGCCAATGAGCAAGGTAAGCCGCCTGTGTTGATTTAGTAAATATGCATCTGTATGAAAGGACAGTGTCAGAATGTAGTTCTGTAGTCACCCTGGATAAAGGCGTGTACGAAATGTCAAAAATTTAATTGGCCGATCACTGTGTGTGAACCCCCACTGCTGACAGCTCCCTGACCTACCTGCACAAATAAGCCATTTCATTTCATCCATCCAGGACATCTGATAGAACTGGATGTTTGGAGTGTTTTTGCAGTAGTTAAGGAGCTGGACTTGCAATCTCAAAACCCAGAGGGTCAGATGTCGAAAGATTTTAAGACTTTCTTTCACCTTACCTCACGGAAAAATGCTTCAAGTCGCAGCTATCATAAAAACATTATGTATTTGATAAACACGATCCTCTATCCTCTCACTATCTAGTCAAATAGTAGCCCTGGGTCTCAGAGTTTGGTTTTGAATCACAGATTCAGATTACTGCTTTGTCCTTCAAGTTGCCCTCACTGAGTTTGTGTGATTAGAAAATCGTGTTTGTCTACTAAATGTAAGGCAGGTTCATTGATTTGAACTGCACTGCTTTGGCCTTGGTTTAGCTGAGAAGTCCAAGCCTGGAATACAAGGCCATGGGGATTTCAACCCAGGAGGTTACAGGTTCAAAGTGGAACTGGTTCATCTGTCATTGTGCTTTTGAGCAAAGGTACTAGACCTGAAGCAAATTTATCCAGCTACACAAATGGATAATACTCAAAAGAAAAAAAGAACCATGTCGGTCTGTATAAGAATATATGTTCAGCAAATATATATGTAAGGTAAATATGTAAAGAACATGGCAGTATTGTATGTGTGACCTCTCAAAATGTCATCTGTTCCTTCTGTCCCTCATCTCCTTCTATTTACTGCTAAATTCCCCTCATACTGCTTATGTGTGCGGATCGACTGGATGCTTAGCATTGCTTGTTTTTTGCCCTCTCACTGCCCCCTGGTGGTAGAAAAAGCTTTCTGCAACTCAGGATCCAGTCATTATTGTCCATCATGGACTCAGAACCCTCTTGTTCACACTTGTCTCATGAAAAAGAAACATTGTATATTCTCTGATACATGAATTGTTCGTGACCACACCGTTTCCTGAGACAAGAGAAATGAAGGCTTCTATGTGTACAGTTCGACATATACAAGGTAGCATGGGTTCAATTGGTCCATAACAGGAAGCCACAGACATGTTGATATGCCCTAACGCAGACAGCATAACAAAAGAGGAAGTTCAGTATAATTGGACTGGCAACTGGGTGTGTAGCTCAGTGGTTGCAGGTGTGATTCCCAGGCGGGGCACTGGTCTTAGCAAGAAAAAGTCCTTATTATGATCTGTTTCAGTAATTATCCACCTGTATGAGCAGAATGTATGTTTTAAAAAAAAAGTCAGTAATGTGTGCCATTTGCTCAGTATAAGAATGCCTGTTACATGTCAAAGACGTGCAGCTTCAATTATGTAATGTGCCATTGCTTTTATGCACGTAGTGTGTGCTAAAAACATTTCCTTGGCACAGTTTACTGAGTCTGACAGTTTCTCTTCTGTGCCCTTGTTTTTGTTGTGATTAAAACAGACACTACAGCCAGAAAGTCTCTGTATAGCTGTCAAGTACAGAATTTCTGTGTAAGTGTCTGATCAAATGCATATATGAACCTAAGACAGCCCTCTGAAAAGATCCCTCTCCCAGGCTGCTCAGTTAAACAGGTACCCTTGTGACTACGTTATGCCATGAAAAATTATCTTTTTTATTTTTTTTTTCCACATCATATTTTTTTTATGCATAACAGAATTGGGAGTATGAGAAACTATCAGTTTCCACTTCGACTGAGTTTATGTATTTAAATGGCCAGAAGCAGTTTGTATATGTAATTTATTTATTACGTTGTGCAGCTGGCTACAAATGATGATTCATATGCAAGCCACTGCATATGAGGAACTGGGACTGTAATTGGGCAGGATAACTTCATGGAGCACTTTATTTATTTTAAATGGCATTTTGAGTTTATATAAAACTTTGAATTTCCTAAGGTCAGCCAAACAAAATTAATACACAAGTGACAGTATTTCATCTACTTTCATCTACTTAAGGCAGCGTATGTGTTACTACTGGTGGTAACTAAGGTGGACTGGCTTGCTTCACTGAATGTTTTGAGTAGTGACAATGGGGGTTTACAATTAATGTGAAATGTCACTGAGGAGTTGTTGCCCATTTCCAAGGCAAACTAGTATTTACAAAATGTTAAAACCATGACACAATATTCAATATTACTTGAAAAGAATGTGAAATCGTGATTACTTTTGCTAACACAGAAGAGAATGAAAGCGTCAACAAGGGGAAAAAATGTGTATTCAAAAACAAACAAAAAAACCCCACAGAATTCCTGTAAATTCCTTAAATTCCCTTAAACGTTATTGGACATTTTCCCAGAATTCGCCAACCCAGTGAAGTGCTCTGAGATTATGAAAAGCTCTCTGTAAATGATGAGATCGCTTGCACTATATTTACAACAGCTGTTGCAGCTACTTTCACTATCTACCACTTATCACAGAACAAAGAGTACTCATATTGTTTCCAGCACCACAACCATTATGACTATTACTCAATAATAATAATAATAATAATATAAAGATGCCTGATATAAAGATACGTTGGTACAGTGCGTGAATTGGTATCTTTAAAGTTCCTCCATCTGTGTCCTTCACTGTGTGTGGACAGTTATAGAAGCCTAATTAAAGAGCACGTTTTTGTTGCCGTGGTCTCTTCCCTCTCCCGGGGAGCTGCTCCGGAGCACGTACCTCCCTCAGGGCCTGCCCAAGCCCAGGGAGAAGCTATAAACTGGGCTGCAATGAGAGACATTAGCCCTCGCTTGGATCAGGTTTCAGCTGCGGGAATACACTCCGGTGGCTGGTGCACACTCCTTAAGGGAAGAGGAGGATGTATTTTGAAATGCAGACAAGTTTTCAGCTATATGTGTATCTAACAATGAAGGTGAGAATGTAAAGAAATATAGGAATGGAAGTATTAGCAGTGTATATCGTGTTATCATTAGTATATTGTACTTACACAGTATAATCAAATTAAAGGTTTTAATTAAAAACTATATTGTAGGAATCATTAGCAGTTAAATGACTTGATTTCTGTAGGTTGAGCGTGGTTTAAAAAGGAGGAATCCAGGACACATGGCTTTGATAGTGATTAACAGTGTTTGTGTTGGTCACAGGTTCTGCAGACAGGGTAATCCGCTGAGGTAGGGGGCACTGGTCATTGGGTTTTTACTGGCTGTGCTTCTAAATACATCCCTCATGGCCAGGCACAGCCTTCTTTCCGACATGTCCCGCAAAGCGGAAAAAAAACAGCTGTTTCTTGTATGGTCCAGGAAGTGGGTTTGAAAAATGGCTCGGGGGCTATTTTTATTTGGAGGGGCCCAGCACTGAAGAGGGGAGGTGGAGGACAAGGCCCAAGCTAGGGAGGCCTGCTTCTGTACTGTCTGTGTGTTTGTGTGCGTGTGTGTGTGTATGTTTGACTGTGCATGTCCGTGTATGTGTGTGTGTATGAGTACATTTGTATGTGTAAGTTTGTGTGTAAGGTTGTGTATGTGTGAGCATACATTTCTGTGTGTATGTGTGTGTGTGTGGTCTGAGTGAATGTGTGTATAAGTACATTTGTAAGTGTAAGTTTTTGTGTAAGCTTGTGTATGTGTGAGTGTATGTTTGTGTGTGTGTGTGTGTTTGTGAGCATGTGTGTGAGTATATATGTGTGTTTGCACGTGTAGGAGTGTGTCTGCTCAAGCACTTGCTTTGTTTGGGTTTTGGTGTGTTTCCTGTCAGTCTCCCCTGCATCTGTTGTGTCTCAGAGCTCAGTGTGACATCGCGTGTGTGGAGCAGATCTAAATTCCTTGAGCGATGGCACTGTCCCGGACTGAGACAGCACAGTTTTTTTTTTTTTTTACGCTCGTGTTGTATAACAAAACAAAACAAAAAGGCATTTCTGTGACCCTGAACCTTTGCACTGGGGTCAAGTTGGCGTCCTGAACTGGAGAAACAGGGCATGGTGGTCAATAGCATATTCCCTCTGCCTACTCCTCTGCCCTCCAATCACAGGCTTATATACATTCTGTGCATTAGGAGTGAAGCACTGTCTACTCCTGTTTACATTTGTATGTATGCACGCAGTCCAGATTCTATACACTGTGATGCACCGACCATACATGTATGTATGGTATGTATGTGAGTGTGTGTGTGTGTGTGTATATGCTAGCCTGTATGTATGTATGTATGTATGTATGTACAGACAGGCCAAAGATATTAAGCTACCTAAAACTTCAGGTGATTTGGCTCTGTAATCCACAATTTTATATTTGTAATCATCAATTCACATGTGGTGAAAGCGCACATTCTCAGCTTTTATTCAAGAGTGTTTTCATACATTTTGGCATCAACATGTAGAAATTACAGCCATCTCCCACCTCATTTTAGGGCACCATAATGTTTGGGACAAATGGCTTCATGGGTGTTCATTATGAGTGAGGTATATGAATAGGTGTGTATATTTACATGCATTTCTTATGATCTCTACTTAATTCTCAGCAGTTAATGAGATGAACATATTTTATTAAGACACAGTGTAGCATGAGCTCCATGTTTTTATTACACTGGCGGACAGTGATGAGCGTCTGCGAGAGTAAAGCTGAAAGAATTCTGAGTCCATCACCCTACCGTGCATCACTGTAAATATGGGGCTACTTCATAACGGGATTCTGCCAAGCTAACGTCCCGCTGGGTTCAATGGGAACATAGCTAGAAGAAACCCCACTTTAAAGTACCCTTCTGTAGTGGCAGCAGGGTGATTGTTACAGGCTACTTTGCTCTCCCAAATGTTATTTTCATTTGTGCGTGGAAGTTCTGAATATATATATATATAATATATCCGTATTGCTATTATACCTCCCACATGCCCCCTCCATTACAATCATATGGGGCTTTTATTAGGACATGACATTTAGCACTGAGGAAGCCTGTGTCATTTGTATGGAACAGAAGTGCTTTTCATTCATAACTCTGCACGGGGGAGCGCAGCGCTAATGGCAGTTCTGGAGAGCGGGGGGAAGGAGGGGGCTTTTATCAGAGGAACCCAGGAAATGGGAAGGGTCATTAAACGAGCCTGAGTGGGCTGAGGCAGGCACACCGTCAGAAAAAATGTACATTTTTTATTCCTTTCATTTCAGAGACTTTTTTTTTTCCCATCTATGTCTTGCTTTCACTCTTTATATACAGAGATGAAGAGATGGAGAAGAAATGTTTCAAAAACAAAATAAGTCAATCAATAATGTCTGAAGGACATCAATCTGTCTGGCCACTCTTATGATAAAATCATGTCTCTTTTTTGTAAAGGGGTATCGCAAAATGAAAGCATAAATGCTGGAGAATGCACTGATGAAATGGCATGTGGGCTGTATGTATGTGAAAATTATTGAGTGCTTTTGTTGGAGTTGTGTGTCAGCTACACAACATGTCTTTCAAGCTTTGTGATGCCACAAGTGGGTGCCAATGACATCAAGCTTGAATGATTTGTGTGACTGAAGCTGAACAGAAGAACATAAATCACTAGTGTCGTAACAACACACTGGACTTTAACACCAGTAATGGCATTTAAACATATTCCATTTATTTAATACTACCTTGTACTCTTCATATGTTACTGCACCTAATGTTGGCAATAAATCACTGTGTCATAGATAAGATACAATAGCTGTGGAGGGAATTTGTGCAAAATATAATTTGCATAATATTCCATCAATTTAATTATGTTGAATGAACTTCAGACATCATTTCAATAAGGCTACCATGCTGTAGTCTGTTTGTGGTGATGAGTGTAAAATGCAAATACTCTCAAATGTGTCGTGTTGGGCATGAGATTGTGCATCTGTGAGTGTGTATTATGTAAAACAGAATCTACAGGTAAATAATTAATGTGCCTCAACAACAAAATTAAATGCAATGGATAAAGTAAGAAATAAAGGACACTATGGATGTGATAACTGAACTTAAATGATACCAACCCCCCCCCCCCCCCCCCCCCCCCCCTTCTTTTTCCAGTGGCCTCAATAGCAACCTTCGCTTGGCAACTCAAAGAGGAGGAAGCAGTGAAGATGTGGCTTCTTTGAGTTACTCCTCTGAGTTACTTTGTTGCACTTTAAGTCTTTCTTTCAGGTCTTTGTTTGTTAATTAGACAGCAAGATAGTTAGTTAACCACACTTTTGTTGTGAAAAGTAACTATATTTGAGGTAGGCTGTCCATACATACCCCTACAAATGTGTATATAAATACTAATCACACTCAAACAAACATGTAAATTGTAATTTATAGGATGTTTTTACATAGATTGCTGTGGAGTTGATTTGTATTTTCCTGGCTCTCCTGTTCAGTGGTGAGGGTTCATTTTAGTATTTCAAACTTGTGTAAACTGAGTAAACTTGTGTCTCTTTTACATATAATCTATAGACCATATAACCCCTTTCGAGTCACACGATGACTGGTCCTCACTTTGTTCCACACTACATACTGTACATATCACTGATTACATGCTGCCTACACCATTGGAGGAACATGAAGTCAGCATGTACTCACTTCTCACTCTTGCATGAACCCGGGCAGCCAGGAGAGGCCACTTGAGAGTGATGAGTCTTATGGTTTCTAACTGGCTTAGCTTTCACCAGTGAGCCTGACCATAGCTGGTAACAGTGTGAGGAAATCATGAAATAATGATATGATAAAGATATATGGAAACTGTTCTTCTACTGTATGAGCCACCAGGATTCTGTTCAGGGCAGATATCAAACGGTACACACCAGGGGTGGAAAACTCCAGTTCTGGAGGGGCCATAGTGGTTTCCGTATCTTAGTTGTCTCCTTTCAATCAGCAGACACTGTAGCCCTGAAGGACATCAGTTTGACCCCACTGCCCTATACCATGTGGGGTTATGCAGTGATTCTACCGATGAGAACATTTAACAATGAAAATGGCTTGTCATGTAGTTAAAATCTGCACAGCATCCAGCGCTGCATCAAGCCTGGACTCCACTATTCCGAGGGTCTCTGCCCCGCCACATAACCTGGCAACCGTCTCCAAGCGCTCAGTCCTGGGAGGAAAGGGCTTTAAAGCCTAATACCTGTCCTGATGTGGAGAATACTGAGATACTGCTGAAATGGAGCCAGAACTAGAACAGGGGTTGGAGGGTGGGTAGTAGGAGACTTGTGGAGCAGAACTCTTATTATGGAAAGCCTGGTTTTCTATCCTGGACAGGCAGAAAGGCATATACTGAGTTGGTGGGTGTGTAAGGAAGCAAAATGTAACAGCAACCTTAAACAAATATTTACATGTCTTATTTTGTGTGTGTGTGTGTGTGTGTGTGTGTGTGTGTGTGTGTGTGTGTGTGTGTGTGTGTGTGTGTGTGTGTGTGTGTGTGTGTGTGTGTGTGTGTACAAGAAATCTGTACAAGTTATGGAGATATCCTGCATCAGGTAAGAATTGACAAAGACCACCATAGAATTAATTCTTAGGATATGTAAGGATCTCTGATTCTGATTCATGAACTCGCCCTTACGCACGTGCCTTACGCAGTTGCTTTTTAAATGTCGGCTTGCAAGGTCAGTTCCCCAGAGAGATCGGTTCACAATGGCAGACCCCAGGTACGCCGATACTAATTCATACCAACAGGGCCAGGTCACTGGCTGTTTCTGCTTCGCCCACCAAGACTAATGAATATAAATAGCCTGTGTTGTACTACCGTTTAGTTTTCCGTCTCCCCTCATAAATTAGCTCTGAGATATTACTGTTATGTTTGCATACAGCTAACATTTGACTCAAGCCAGCTCACCGAATTTTTAAAGGAGAGGATGGAAACTTGAAAAAGGGGACAGGCAGAATATTGCTAGAAGCTAATGTCCAGGCCACGAGAAAATAATCTCATTTTTTTTTTTTCAAAAAAATCTCTTTTTTTTTTTTTTTCAAAAAAAAAAAAAAAACAATTGTAATTATGTAATTAAACATATTGACGGCATACGAACATGTAAGTTACTTTCAGTTTCAAAATTGTTTTTTAGGGAACAGTTCTTCTAACATTGCAATTTACTATTTAATCATATGACACATAATCATAAAATGATATTGGAGAACTACTCCAATAAACATTTCAAACTATTATTAGTTTTAAAATGGAAATATTTTTATTTGAAAACTCACCATTAAATAAATGAATGATGCACTCACAATAACTTGATGCTTAAACCACTTGTATCGCTGTGAATGTGATATGTAATATGACTAATGTGAGTATTGTAAGAAAAACGTGAAATCGTCAAGCGAATCCTACATTTACAGTCTGAATTAGCTCGCAAACCCAGTCCACTTCACGATGGAAATCTGTTGTTTACACCAGGTTAGCTACATTTCAGAATTAGTTTCTTACAACTACCTGATAATTGTTTCATATATGTCCTGTGCTGTGAAACGGCCAGAGTTTGCCATTCCAAGCTTTGGCTCAGTGCGCCGTGAATGCTACTCCCCCGTAGCCAATGAGATGTGACCGGATACGATATATCCTCTTAGACAACAACATGTTCTCACTCACTTCCACATGACGCCATTTACCGCATCAACCCCAGCTCCCCCAGGAAAGAAGGAAAGTTAGATCCGAAGCGTTCGAGTTTGCGGAGCGTCAAAAACATACAGTAACTTAAGAAAGTAGTTTCGAGCAGACTCTAGCTGAAACGAGTATACTACCACATCTTCCCTGCCAAAAACAATATCCGGTTGGCAGCTTTATCGGGTATCTAAGATCGAGCTGGGATTAGTTATCATCTTTCTGATATTCTTAACTTTATTGAGTAAAGTGTCATACCAACAAATTAAATTTCTTCCAAGACTATGTTTCCCTTCGTGTTAATTCGGAACTGAATGTGGGGTGAGTGATGTGTGCGCTTGTTTAGGTGTTAACTACAAAACCATTAATCAATGTATGGTTTTGTGGATGAATTACCAGCTGGACTAAGGATTTTACGAATTAAGTTTCAAAACTAAGGATTTTTCTTCTGAAGAAAAACGAGGACGACAGCGGTGCAGATCAGGTGAGATGTATACTAAAACAAATCTGAAGTTTGAGATGAAAACGCACACAAGTGCACTGTGCACTAAATTAACTATCAGTTAATACGGAATATGATACAGCTTTGTGTGTTCGAGTCAAAAATTCAAATTTACTCTAGTTACGTGAGTTATTTTACAATTTTAACTTTTTGTGAAATTAAGCATAGTATTTTTTTAGTTAAGTCTGTTGAGAAGCAGAGGTTAGATGAAGACGTTATATTTATGGTGAGTATAAAGGTTTTAGTGTAATTACTTCGTTGCAGCGTTAACCATACTTTGGCTGTGAAGAGTAACTATATTTGAGGTAGACTGGCTGTACATACCCATACAAATATGATTGCTAGCTAATCATACTACAACAAACGTGTACATTGTCATTTATGGAATGTATTTACATAAAAAGTTGATTGAAATTTTCCTGGGTCGCCTGTTAAGTTGTGTGGGTGAATTTTTAAAAGGATTTCAGTCTTTTGCTTATAACCTACAGACTATTTGCATGTTGTCAAAAGCCGCAACCTGATGACAGATCAAGGCAACTGCGCACTAGTACATATGCGGGACACTACATTTTCCTAACAGAGGCGCATATTGACCAAGTTTTGCGTAATGACCTTTCCATAACTAAACAGTGAAAGGTCTTTAAGGAGTAGGCAGTAGCACCATATTGTCTTCAGCTTTTCCATTTAGTTAGTCATTTGGCAGATACTCATAATATTTAGTGCGAGTAACGTGATTTGCTGCGAATTAGAAGCAGCAGTTTCAGAATACAAATGAAAAATAAGTGACAGAAATATTCAACCAGTACCAATCAACTGCCACACCAAAATGCAGCACTAAGCCATTTCTCCCAATTAAGACCCAAAACTCTGAATAATGAATTCGGTACAAGTCATAATTACACCGTTTAGCTTTTCCCTGTTAAATTAGCAATTCAAATAATTTAGAATGTTTCTTAAATGTCTCTCCTCCAAGCTACGGTCACCACTTTGCACTGAATTACAATTTGGCACAGAGTGTCTCTTTAGCAGTGTTTGTAAAAGGGGGAAAAAAGCAAGCTAGGTAAACAAAAAAAAAACATTGCTAAAAACTGTGCTGTTCCCTGTTGGGTTCATATGTGAAACACATACAACATTTTTGTTCTGCTCTGTTCGCCTTTCATAATATGTGTATTGTAATAATGATGTGTGATTTTGGCTTTTGTGTAGTGACCGCTTAATGGTGCCAAAACACTCGTAATTCTGTCCAGTTTTTGTGGACGTAGCCTAGAGACACTGGTATTGTACAGGTAATGGCTGCATTTGCTTATGTTTGTGGCACATCAAAACAAATTATCTAACACTCATTCTGTTACCATGACAAATGGTGAGTTTCTCTGGGTAAGTTTGTCAAAGGCAGTGGAGTCATTACTTTGTGGTTTTACATAATTGTAATGCAAAAATGGAAATGCCATGACTAGTTTCATGAAATGTTTTAGCTTTTTAACTTGTATTAATTGATCACATTTTCGGCTCCTCAATGGCTCCTTCTAATTCACAGTGTGTCTGTGTATGGATAGTCTTAGATTTGGTCAAATCCTGACTGAGGTCACATCCACTGTGGCTCATGGGGTGGTGTGTCTTTGGCCGTAGTCTTATCCAAGAGGTAGAGTTTTAAATGGATGGGGTTATCCTCTTCTCTTACCTGGTAGATGCATTAACTAACTGCTCTACATATTTCAGGACCCAGATTGTAATGTTGTCATTGCCCTAGTTGTCAGGCTGAGTGGCTCATTTGTCATGTTTTGCAGAACTTCAGATGACTTCAATGCCTGGAAGATGGGTCCATCTTCAGCGTAAAGATGGAGGCAGGAATTCGGCCTCCAACGCCTGACAGCAGGGGTCAGCGTGGAGAGTCCGACCTCAGAGAGCCGAGGTTCCAGCAGGTTCGGGTGCTGTCTTTGGATCAGGTCCACACTGTGAGAAGCAGTAATGAGTACACTGACGGGCCTGTGGTCCCAGCAGCCCGGCCTGGGAGCAAACTTGTACCGTTGCAGCATTCTCCTGGGCGGAAAAGAGAGTTAGAGCCGTGCTTACTGAGGTCAGCCCACAGGGGGCAACACCAGCAATGTCAAACGCCCTCTCCTCCAGCAACACCTTTAAATTCCGGGCGCAGGACTTTGTCTGAGCAGAGGCTCATGGGTAATTTGGTCGTGGCGGAGGTGCACCCCAGCTCAACAAAGGTTAAGCAGGAGGAGCTGAAGCTACCAGAGGAGGCGGTCATTGGGCACGCACATGTGTGCGCGGACTGCGGGAGGTGTCAGTGTGCAGAGTGTGTGTGCCCGCGGGCCCTGCCCTCCTGCTGGGCATGTGAGCAGCGCTGCGTCTGCTCCGCAGAGACGCTGTTGGAGTACGCCACCTGCGTCTGCTGCGTGAAGGCACTGTTCTACCACTGCTCCAGCGATGACGAGGATGCCTGCGCAGACCGGCCCTTCTCCTGCGCCCCCTCCCGCCGCGGCCTCCGCTGGGCCACCGTCGCCGTGGCGACGCTCTTCTTGCCCTGCCTGCTGTGCTACCCGCCCGCTAAGGCCTGCCTCTGGCTGGCGAAGGGCTGCTACCGCCATCTAGAGGGGCCCGGGTGCAGGTGCGGGCGCTCGGAAGGAGCCCAGTGTAAAAAGGAGAAAGCAAATGCAAGATGAGATGGAAGGAAAGAAAGGGGGCATTGACATCAGTTGCAGAATTCTTGAAATGGTCATCAAAGGAAATTTTGGCGAGCCAAACGTTGTCTTTGTATATCTTCATCTTCGTCATCATTACTGTCGTCAAGGGAGCAGACAACGTTGGTTAGCCTCACCGCACGTTAAAAGAAAGGGAGGGCCAATCATCAGGATGAACGTTGCCATCTTAGTCTTCCTCAGTCGATGGGATTAGCGGGCCACTCTGCTAACCCAAACAGTGTTTTCCAGGATTTGTTATTTGATTTTGCTAGGTTCAGTTGTGTATCCTGTGTGTATTTCACCATATTACTGTTTGGGTGGAAGTGGTGTTTGTTTGAGTCGTGATGAGTGTTTCAGTTCAGAGGAGATGAATGGCACTAGCCAATGGGAAGCAGAAGTTTACACTTCTACGTGATCATTGGACAGGATCTAATCATCATGGGGCTCCATTTACATCACAAGGAGATGGGCTGTGACACTTTTGGTTCATTTTTTTAAAGTCGTTCGCTTCAGGCATTTAAAAAAAAATACATATAGCAAAGTGTCTATGACTAGTGCTTTGAAGATATGCGAATTTGAAATGGCATTTTGTTTCTACCAGAAAAGTTTTTATTTTTGTATGTACGTCAACTTTTAAAAAGGAAAAATTTTACATTCGGTTGAATGTATGTCATTCCAGCTGTAGGCTTTGCCTTACAGAAGTCAAATTGTACACCATGAGTGTATGAATCCCTCTTCCCCATGTTTTTGTACAGTAGCCTTTCTTAGTACCTGTATTTTCTAATGTTTCAACATATTGATCGGTAATATTTATTCACAAATCTATTTTATAAAAAAAAGGTTATATTTATTTTTGAGGCATCTTGATACCATCACCCTGTGTTAAATTATGCCTTTTTACTGTTATGAACGTAACCGGGACTGATGCATTTCTTCAGCATAAAATAGCAAATATATTCATCATAAAAATGTATGATTTTAATTTGATATAAAATGCATTCTGGGTATTCATTTGCGAGTGCTTCTTTAAAGGTAGCTATCCTGATATGACACTGAAGTGGGGAGGGTTTCCTTTTCCTGGCCTTTATACACTTGTCATGTGATTTGTGTGGCGTGGGACACCATGGTAAATAGGTGCCTCTTTTTGGCATAGATCTTTTTCTTCCCTTCATTTGGGCCGTCACTCAGCTGTCAGCATCGCCAGACGAAGGCACTGATCTACTCTTCTAAATCTAAAAAAGCTGATTTTTTGCTTCATGCATAGTTAATTTTAGTTGTATAACATTAAACATGGATTAGAAGCGATTTTCCACTATTCAAAATATAGGGTATTTAATGTCAATTGACAGTGCACCAAAAAATCAGTACAACTTTCATCCAGTAAGAAGGTAATAAGTGTACTGTAATATGCTGAGGAAATAATATGAATTTTCAATGCAAATATTTATTTGTGGTGTCTCTCAGTACTGTTAAGTGATCTTGTGTGGAAGTGAAGTTGTTTTAATACTTGGAAAATTGAAACGGACGTATTTATAAAATAAAAGGAAATGGTGAATTGTATTTGTATCTTCGCAGAGAGGAAGTGAGAAGCACGACTTTGGCAAGTTGCCTTTTAGTAAGCCCAGTGGTCCAAATCTAAACCATGCTGCGTCCCAGAAGTGCATCTGGAAGTTGTTGAGAAGCTGAATGTTTTTGCAGGCGAGCATTTTTCTTCCTCCGTGGGGGCTAACCGTGCATGCTCAGCTTAAGCTGTTTAGCCAGTCCTGCTGTGATACCTATGAGCCCAAAGTCAGGACGGACTTCGTATGGTTCCCATGAAACTCTATCACTGGATATCACCAACAGATTTAAATTCTGCCTTCTGCCAAGTTTACATCCTGGTTTTCTTGTAAGCAATACTCGTAAAATTTAAAATGAAGAGTGGTGATGCAGCAGTTCTTGGACTGTCTGTAAAAGTTAGCGTTCCCCTCTTTGTTTAATGATCAGAAAGTGTGTAGGTTTGCAAACAGGATAGGTACATCACATTTGTAAGATGCATGAGAACGTACCTGTCAGCATGTGAACAGTCATTCCAGGGGAAAGTAAGGACATTGGCTTTGCTTACACTGAAATGGCCGTTTCCAGGCCTGGGTCATGATGCAGTTATCACCTGCCGAACATCAAAGTGAGTCAAGTGGAGCAGGTAGGGGGTCGCTGGAAATGGGTGTTTTTTAAAGACATTTTATACCCCATGGTGTTGGTGGTTGGTGCCATTGCCTCAAGTTCAGACTTAAACTAAATGGATTTGGACTTTTTTTTTTTTTTTTTTTTTCCTTTGATTTTCCTCTTTGTGAGAATGGTCATGTTGGAACTACCGGTTTGGTAGCTGTGCTGGATGTAGCTGTGGAAATAGTCCAGAGCAAAAAAAAAAAAAATTATTTCAGATGTCCTTACCTGAGGACGACTTTCATTACTTGTATTTCTACACATAGTACATTTTGAGCATGTAGGGTATTTAGACAGAAGTGGCTTTGGTTGGTAGTACTGAAGGATTGTATTTACATATTGCCTTTCTACAGTGCCTTACAGTGAAGGCAGTGCAGCACAGAGCCATCTATGTGCAGGTTTTCATTCCACATGGGTACTGATGCCTTATTGCTTCCATTACTTATTCTATGCATGTATCCAAATGAATGTACAAAATATGAAAAGATATTCTGTTAAGATAACAGAAAAATCTACTCTCTATGAATTACATTAATCATTTAGCAGATGCCTTTATTTAAAGAGACTTAGTTGATTAGGCTAGCCCAGGGCCAATCCCCCCTGGGAGCAATGTGGGGTTTAGGGCCTTGTACAAGGGCCCAACAGCAATGGTGTTCTTGCTGTGGCTCAAGTGGGGCTCACCAACCTTAGGGGTCCCAGTCATGTACTTTAGCCACTAGACTACAGGCTGCCTCCATTATATGTGCTTTGTAGGCTTTATCTGCAAAACAAGCAAGGGGAATTTAGTGAATGTTGGAATGAAGCGTCTATCCCTGGTGTGAACTCGCCTCACCTGCCTCCAGTGAGAGGCACAGCTGCAGTCTACTCACCATCACACAGCTGAAGTGGTGTGGGAGAGATTGGATGTATAGTGTGAAGAGCCTGGTTGGCCAGGACACTGACAGAGTCTCTGATCTTTGCAGTAAGTGCCAAAGCTTGAGTATCTGACCTTGAGGGTCTAACAGCTGTGTCACAGATATGATTCAAACTTGCAAACTTCCACCCCGCTGTCGTAATAAGTAAACGGTGTGAGCCATTTACCACCATTACAAGCTGTTTGAATCATTTACCTCTGTAATGAAGAGCTTAAGTCCTGGCTTGTTAACACAGTAATGATAGGAAATTAAGAAAAAAAAAAACAATCTTCTTTCTCTCCCATTTATTCATGACCACAATCCACTCAAACTGCCGTAGAGGCCCGGCTCTCATAGAACATGTGACCATTTTGCCAGGATGTGGGCCATTCCATTTACTCAGTGATGAATGCCTTCCATTTTGTGCCTATTCATTATGCACTATTAACCACCGATCAGCCTAGTTAGAGGGAGAAGGATATATTTCTCCATATGTCCATAGTGAGACACTGATGGGACACCTTTACTCAAGTGATATTTATGTGAAATCTCACATAAGAGGTGTTTGACATTTCATCCAAAAAAAGTGCTACAGTACAGTGTCCTGAACAGTGCTCTGGGACCACCACTAACACCACTTCCAGGTGAAAATAGGATTCCAGTGACTCCCATCCAAGCTCTTCCGAGGCCTGGTCTCCCCTTATCTACCCCAGCCAGGCAGAAAGCAACAGGCCGCATGTCTGTCGAGCATTATTTATACATTGATTTTTTTTTTTTTCACAGGTATGTGAGCTAAAAGGATGGTTGAGCCTGATTTTTTTCACAGGTATGTGAGCTAAAAGGATGGTTGAGCCTGATTTTTTTCACAGGTATGTGAGCTGAAAGGATGGTTGAGCCTGATTTTTTTCACAGGTATGTGAGCTAAAAGGATGGTTGAGCCTGATTTTTTTCACAGGTATGTGAGCTAAAAGGATGGTTGAGCCTGATTTTTTTCACAGGTATGTGAGCTAAAAGGATGGTTGAGCCTGATTTTTTTCACAGGTATGTGAGCTAAAAGGATGGTTGAGCCTGATTTTTTTCACAGGTATGTGAGCTAAAAGGATGGTTGAGCCTGATTTTTTTCACAGGTATGTGAGCTAAAAGGATGGTTGAGCCTGATTTTTTTCACAGGTATGTGAGCTAAAAGGATGGTTGAGCCTGATTTTTTTCACAGGTATGTGAGCTAAAAGGATGGTTGAGCCTGATTTTTTTCACAGGTATGTGAGCTAAAAGGATGGTTGAGCCTGATTTTTTTCACAGGTATGTGAGCTAAAAGGATGGTTGAGCCTGATTTTTTTCACAGGTATGTGAGCTAAAAGGATGGTTGAGCCTGATTTTTTTCACAGGTATGTGAGCTAAAAGGATGGTTGAGCCTGATTTTTTTCACAGGTATGTGAGCTAAAAGGATGGTTGAGCCTGATTTTTTTCACAGGTATGTGAGCTAAAAGGATGGTTGAGCCTGATTTTTTTCACAGGTATGTGAGCTAAAAGGATGGTTGAGCCTGATTTTTTTCACAGGTATGTGAGCTAAAAGGATGGTTGAGCCTGATTTTTTTCACAGGTATGTGAGCTAAAAGGATGGTTGAGCCTGATTTTTTTCACAGGTATGTGAGCTAAAAGGATGGTTGAGCCTGATTTTTTTCACAGGTATGTGAGCTAAAAGGATGGTTGAGCCTGATTTTTTTCACAGGTATGTGAGCTAAAAGGATGGTTGAGCCTGATTTTTTTCACAGGTATGTGAGCTAAAAGGATGGTTGAGCCTGATTCAGTTCTGCAGACCTACACGCCTTTTAAAAAAGAGAATCCAGTGTGTATTAAAGGGCTGGAAGCAGATGCAGTGCCTAGGCGGGGGGCGGGGGGCGGGGGAGTGGAGGAGCCCCAGAACAGCTCTTTGTTGAATCGATTTTCGGCGGAGCTACAGCAGAGCCCAGCGCTATTGAATCTGTTCACCAGGGCAGAACTTTCTGCGGGAAGGAAGGAAGCAGCCGTTTTTCACGGCCCTATTGTCTTCCCACCGGAGCTTCAGTGGCCAATCGGTGAAGCGGAGGGTACCCCCTGCCCCCCTCAATCCCACCCCTGTAAAGCTGGGTACTTCAGCTATAGCTTCCTGGGGTTATACGCTTCCTAAGAATGGCCCGTATGGAACCAAGTACTTTCCATTTTGACACGCCGTTTATAATTCACCGTATGATGATGTGCTGTACATGTGTGTAAGCAAAGCAAATGCATTCTTATGATACAAATAGCTGTAGTTAATTTTGCCAATTTTGGAAGGAATGCAAGTATTGAACAGATGCTGGCCCCTGTAAACATCTGAGTAGTCTTTTTTTCCATTCTAAAATTATTAAATTATTCATTTATTTCACAGAGACCATGTGTAATTTTTGTAACATGGCTTTCACAATGCGAAATTCAGTGTGTCACACCAGAGTTAGCTATAGTTAATTCCCACCTGCAGTCCCTGTGGTTCATTCTGTGGCTCACAAACAGCTGGTCTGAAGTCTATGATTGGCCAAGTCTGGTCCCTGGCCCACCAGCCCATTGGCTGAATACCGCCAGCATAAAAGTATGAAAGCTGGCAGAGCCAATCTACCAAAATCAACCATAGCATTTTAATAAAAATAATTTGTTGATTGCAGAAGTGGATCTTAACAATATTGTTTGGTGCATTCAAATGGTTGGTTTTTTTATGTAAAAATTGAAGCGTATTACTTTTTGGTGGGTAAAAAAATGCTTAGGTGTCAAATTGGGAAATACAACATCCAATAATATCCAAAAATATGAACATTCAGAATATAAAGCATGGCCTTCCCCCTGCAGGGTTGCTATCAGGTACACAAGTTTCTGTGCTGATAAAGATATATCATTATTTATATAATTTGGCCTGTTACAATTTGTGAAGACTTAAAAATATTAGGTGTGGTGGGGGAATTTTCAAAGTCAACACGTATTTGCTGGCAAGGGTTCAGCCAGATTAGGTTAAACAGCTGTAGCATACTAGCCTGCTTCCTCGCTAACACACTGAGCCGGTGATAAAAAGAGGACTTTAGCCTTTAAAAAACAGCTCCCAGTCACGCACAAAGGCAGCGGCAAAGGCAAGACTAATAACAGGATTTAAAATAAATCCACCAAAGGAAGTGAACAGTTGCACAATGGCAAATAATTTAACGAGCGTGCATTTTTATGGCGACATCGGCACTCTCAATTTGTTTTACAGTTTTTAGTCAGTTGTTATTCTAAAAGCGACAGTATTCTCATTTCCCAAGCCTGGAACAGAAAAAACAATAAAAAGGAAGTCAGTTTAGCTTTGTGAGGTTTTATTCACAAACAACTGCCGACTCTCCTCGAGCGTGATTATTGAAGTCCTTTTTGACTTTGAACAATTGTTTCGTAAATGACTGTGAAGAATGCATTTATCTTTTTTGTAACAATAGCATAAAGAGACATATTTAACCATGCATTTCTGAAACTGAGTATGTTATTTGATTTTTTCTTTCTTTTTTTCAAGCACTTGTGTGCGTGTGTGCGTGCGTGAGCGCGGGTGTGTGTCAGTGTGGGTGTGTGAGTGTGCGTGTGTCAGTGTGTGTGTGTGTGTCTCTGTTTGTGAGAGTGCGTGTGTGTGTATGTCAGTGTAGGCGTGTGTGTGTGTGTGTGCGTGTGTCAGTGTGGGTGTGTGTGTCTTTGTGTGCATACACACTTGTTTTCTGGGATAAGGGAGCTATAAAACGTTGGATTAATATGAGGGCGCACTCTAGCCTAGGAATTTACTGAAAATAAAGAGAGTGATGTTGGGAGAGATCACAGAAGTTTCCAGTTGTTCAGTAAATACATGAAAAGGGTAGCTAGGGCTAGGGAAATCATACTTTGAACCCAAGGGGGTGAGGGATACATGCGTGTGTGTGTGGGGGGTGGGGGGGGTATTTAATAATTAAAAAGTAACAAAGTTTGTTCATTGTTATTGTGATAACCTGCACAGGACACCCCACTTTGTACTGGCCCGGGAGCAGAGAATGGAGAACTCTCAGTCCTAAAAATTTACTCTCAGCTTTGAGTGGATTGAGGAGATCAGGAATAATCGAAGCTAAATGCTTTTACTTCTCAATAAGACATTTCATTGGTGATTTTTGCTCATACATACTAGACCAAAATGCAATGAAATAAATGTGCTTAAAATGCATATTACCAAAAATTTCAACAGCAAAATATGTTTTTTCCTTTTATTTTTTTCTAAACATCACTGCTTGCCTTACCAGTTGCTCTGGATAAGAGCGTCTAACAAATGTCCTGTAATGTTATGTAACGATGATCATTTCATTGAAATTAATAGGATGTAAATTTATGCAGGCAGCCCAAACTGAAAAAAAAAAAAACTTTGTACATATTTTTCAGTTCTGTGTGTCAACATCCTATACTGCTGACTTTGCTTCTCAAATGGTGTTCAAAACTCATATCTGTTCTTGACCCCATTAAAGTTAATTTTACACTAGATGCACACCCTGACTACTGTAATAACAAAGCTATTATAAGGTGACCTTTTGTTTAATTTTGTTTTTGTTTTTTGTTTTTTTTTGGGGGGGGGGGGGGGTTGTGTGGGGTGTTTACATAGTGGTACATTATAGTGCAGCAGACTGGTTTTAATTTGAAATGAAAAACACAGAACACCTTTATTTTATTTGCTACAGAAGCATGGTGCAATGGGCAATAAAACAAGTGAGTTGAATCAGATCCATATTGTAGCTCAAGGTCTCTCTAGGTCCAAAACCGCAGAAACTCAAAGCCCCATGCCAAATCTCTGCATACAACTTCACTCTGGAACAATCTTGTCTTTTCTTTCACAATTTGTGGTCGCTAAGAGGCTATAACAATATATACAGTATATCTCTGTTAACAAAAAAAGCACCGCTGGTAGAACCACCACCACAAGGGTTCTGTAAAACCAACTCTAGAACAGAACATGCCCCCATTATTATGAGGGGGGAACATCGCTGTAGAACTTGTGTTCTCTTAGAACGTACATCAGCCTTTCCTCTCTGAGACATTTTTCGGGGCTTTTTTATCCTTTTCAAAAAAGAAAACTTCAGGGCAATTTCCTGGGTAAACCGCTATGCCCTCGAGCAAAGTAGTTAATCTGACTCGCTTCAGTAAAAATCCGTCTGCCTAAACAAAGTAAGAAACGGGATGAAACAGTCTCTAAAGAAAATCATAATACAAATAATGATCCCATTGGCTCTAAGGACCACCCAGACATGTAAGCCTATGCACACAAGTCAATATGCGATTACTAAAAAAATAAACAAATGAAAATGCATGGCTTTGATGGATATCCGTTTGGATTTGCAAACTCTGCCGACGGAAGTAAACACTTAGATATCAATTATTGAGTGTAAGGCCACTGCAGCAAACTGATTTTTCATGACATCTCTTTACTGCCCTGTAAAAATTTCAGCCTGATATTGCTGTGGCTATGGTATTCCAGACAACCACTCATCATCAGAGAGAAATAAAAAAACAATGGACTTGAATCTGAAAGTTGTTACTCGCACAGTCTGGGAGGTTGAAAGACGGCAGGATAATTGTTCCATCTGACAGCATAAGGGTCTGAGACGCGCAGCTGAAATTTTGACACTTACGAATTTTTTTCCGCGTGGCCTCTGCGGTGTGAGGAGTGCCACGAGGCAATTGACACGCACGAGCAGTGCAGCTCGCTGACTCAGAGCCGGTATTTATCGCTACAACGGGGTGGAAAACGCAGGGCTCGGAATTGTCTCGCATGGCCAGGAACCGTCGTATTATACCGTGAGCGCGCGGATCTGAAGGAGCAGAACGCACGGATCGCGTAATGTAAGGGGTTCCTCGACTTTAAGGATTCAGAGGTTGTGTAATGTATGCTGAACATGAAGGGTTGGATGGTGCTTTTTGTACTAGCGTCACCAAAGGACTTCGGGTTTACTTTGCTTGAATTGGTGCTCTGAGTCTGGCACAGGCAGAAATGGATCTCTTGCGTCTGTCACACACGTATGAGGGTTGGTGCAGTGCGGTGTAGCCTGCATACAGGTGCATGGTCAGATAACAGAGTGTTGACGGCGGCCCAGGTGACCTCTAGCACTCCTTTTTTTCCCAGGTCATGAAAGACGTCTCAGGTTTCTTGCGCAAACAAAACAGGAAAAACCAATTCCGCCAAAAGTATCAACAGACACCTTAAAATATTATGACACAAAAGTATTTTTTTTTTTTTCAACCAAAATAAATGCAAGGATACATCATGGTGTGGGGAATTATATTGCGTATATTTGCACCTGTAAATTGAATTGCGATCTTTCCAAGTTTGAAGCACAAAGCATTATCCAGAAAAGGTATGCTTCTGAAATATTAAATGTGTATAATGTGAAGTGAGCAGAAGGAAACACAGACAAAAAATGAACCAAAAATGGCCCACTGCCTTTTTATTTACCCCTTTTTAGGGGGAAACTCCACCACAAAGAATAAACACAAAACTACAAAAACCAGGGATAATTCAAAACCAGCACAGCCAGAGGGAAACCACTTAACAAAAGTCCAAAACCAAAAAGTCCCCTTCAGCCTACAAGGCTGTGCTTAAAGAGAAGGCCTAACTGAAGGCAAGTGCTCTGGCTGAGTTAATTGGAAAATCACTCTCAGGTGAGCCTGCCTGTTACTGAGGCCACTGCTGTTGGCTCTCCAGGCTGAGGGAGGGAACCAGGAGACTGACAACAGTACAATGGGAGGAGCTGAGGAGCTTGCTCCTCCCTCCATCTCTCCCAGTGCCACAAATTGTTCCAATATTCTCACTGCTGGGCAGAGATTCTTCTGGAAGTGGATCACAATAAAAAAAAAAAAAATCTTTCAAATAGTACGCTGATCAATTGACAGTGAGAAATTTTTTAAGAAGAACAATTAAATTGAGGCAAAGTACTGTAACAGCTACACTTCCCTGCTACCCACCCACCCACCACTAAAGGCCTTTTACTGTTGGTATGGCAACAAGAGCTTGGCAACAGCCAAAGCAGGAAGTTGTTGAGACATCTGATAAACTAAGCAGGAAAGCCCTCCCAGGCTTGCAGCGATCACCTGGGTGATGTCTGAGAGAGTCGTGTTTTCTTTTCAGTTTTTTGTGAGGCTGAAAATAGACAGTTATATTAATAATAATCATCATTATCATTATGACAATAATAATAATAATAATAATCATCATCTTCATGACAATAATAATGATCATAACCATAATAACCATAAGCAGGAGTAACGCCCCAGCACACTGCTGTCCCTGCCTGAGCTGCAGTGCTGCGCTGTTTGTGAAGGCATGAGCAGAGTCAGAGATAACACGGGGCATTAGGGCCAGACGCAGCCTTGGGTTCGGGGATTGTCAGGTCATACATTTCCCTATCCTGATGGAGACTTTGCAATGCATTATTCAGCAGCCTCCCTGCCTGCCTTATCTCAGAGCGCCACCGCACCAACAAATGTATGCAGTAATACGGAGCCAAAAATGTACATGTGTATTCATTTCAGTTCAGTGTTAGGGCCTTTTATCAGTGCCTAATCGACATGTGTTTATCTATCTACTGTTTTTCAGCATGTATGAAAATAGTTTTTATAAGGTTTATGTTTTTATTCATGCTTTGGAGGGGTTATAACACGTATTATAATATCATATTCATTTATGCGATCGTGGTCAGAATAATGCCACAGATATATGACAAATGACAAAGTACATTTTATATAATCTGACCTGGGTGTGTGCCAAATCAAGGGCAAATCTCAAACAAAGGAATGGAATCTGCAACCAGCCAGTTCAGGGCTATGCACCCCTGTGCGTGTGGACAGGGAGCATCTGGGAGTTTGTGTTTCCTCCTAAAAGGCCCATTTGTCTCATCAAAAGATTGACATTCCTGTGAAAGTATTTTCAAACTAGTTCCATGAACTCCTACATCAGCAGTTTGTGCCTCCATTTGGTGGTTGAAGTCCCCGTGTAGTCACATTAAGCTCAGTGCAGCCGTTGGGCCCTTGAGCAAGGCCCTTAAACCCCACTAAGCTCCTGGGGGGGATTGGCTCTTGGTTAGTCTGATCAACTGGAAGTCACTTATGGATAAAAGCATCACCAGATTAATTGTAATGTAACTGTCATTTTATAAAACATTTCTTTAACATCAGCCTCCAGTTTCGACCACAGAGGCCAGGTGAGATGATTGAATAGAGTAAAGAGCTGCTTCAATGAACCAGTTAAGCACTGAGACACAGTAAAAAACAGCAAGCCCTCTTTCTCTGTATGGGCAGGCATGGATTAGTGCTCCTTGCTTCACACTGAGGCCCGTTTGTACAGGGGCCTGTTTCAGCCTCACTCCTGTGTTACGCACTGGGGCCCGTTTGTACAGGTGCCTGTTTCAGCCTCACTCCTGTGTTACGCACTGGGGCCCGTTTGTACAAGGGCCTGTTTCAGCCTCACTCCTGTGTTACGCACTGGGGCCCGTTTGTACAGGGGCCTGTTTCAGCCTCACTCCTGTGTTACGCACTGGGGCCCGTTTGTACAAGGGCCTGTTTCAGCCTCACTCCTGTGTTACGCACTGGGGCCCGTTTGTACAGGGGCCTGTTTCAGCCTCACTCCTGTGTTACGCACTGGGGCCCGTTTGTACAGGGGCCTGTTTCAGCCTCACTCCTGTGCTGTTGTACAGCAGTCCGAGCACCACACCAGAATCCCTGCCAAAGATGCATAATGCAACAGGCCGGTGCCGCGGAGAAAGCTCCTGTGTTTCTAACCTGAGGGAGGAAAACAAAAGAGAGAAACAAGTGGGATGACTGACTTTTAAACAAATGGCAAGTTACAGATTTTTCCCCATTCCTTTAAAGCTGAAGTACCACTACAGCACACTGTATGTGGAATTCTAGGGATTTGTGTAGAGATTCCTGGGTAAATGTGTGTGTGTGTGTGTGTGTGCACATGTGTGCGTGTGTGCATGTGTGTGTGTGTGACTAGGTAAACTCTTGAACTTGTGAAAAAGCTCTCTGCCTTTCCCAGCTTGGCAGCAGAATCCTTCCTCTGCTGACAGAATTCTCCACTCTCGCGTTCAGCATGGTTCACTCCACTCCTCATTTCACACACTCCTGCCAACTGCTGCTGTCAAGCACCCCCTTCACATAAAAAATACCTTTTTCAGTTTTCACATTTGTTTACTACATTAGCATTTACAGGAACAGTCTGCCTAAAATAGGGCCAAAAAAACGTACTTTTAAATAAAAACAAGACTGTTGGACCCTAAAAATCAGCATATTAAAGTCACAGTGGTGTTTCAAATAAATAAAAAATGATTGCATGCATTGGTGTGTGGTCCCACAATATTGAAAAAATAATAATTACTGAAGAAAAAATTAAAATCAAAAACAATTTAAATCATCCTCCACTCTCTCTCCCCCTCTCTCATTCCCTTTCTTTCTCACTCTCTGTCTCTTTTGGTTTATATGAATACATGAATACATAGCACAGTTTTTTTATGTAAAAGAGAAGTAAAAAAAAAAAAAAACGTTGTATGGGCTTCATTTGCCTGCATGTGCCAGTTTTGCAGTCGGTTTTGAAAATGACAGAGTGCCAACATCCATCTAAAGAGGTGATAACTTGTCACCCATGGACTTTCTGTCCTGAAATTACAGTGCTGACTGAAAGCTTGTGAAAGGCGACTCTGGGCTAAGATGTGATTCAGATTCCGACTCACAGCAAGAGAGACGCAGACCCTGTCTCACACAAGCTGCAGAGTGGACAGCCTCTGCTTAAGGAAGTTACTTATTTAGAAGCAACAGTGGCGTTGCCAAACTAAGCTCCCGGCTCATGCCCTTTAGGACTTGGCATTTAACGCTTGGCTCTTTGTGTGAGTGTGTGTGTGTGTGTGTGTGTGTGTGTGTGTGTGTGTGTGTGTGTGTGTGTGTGTGAGTGTGTGTGTGTGTGTGTGTGTGTGTGTGTGTGTGTGTGTGTGTGTGTGTGTGTGTGTGTGTGTGTGTGTGTGTGTGTGTGTGTGTGTGTGTGTGTGTGTGTGTGTGTGTGTGTGTGTGTGTGTGTGTGTGTGTGTGTGTGTGTGTGTGAGTGTGTGTGTGTGTGTGTGTGTGTGTGTGTGTGTGTGTGTGTGTGTGTGTGTGTGTGTGTGTGTGTGTGTACGTGTGTGTGTTAGTGTGTGTGTGTGTGTGTGTGTGTGTGTGTGTGTGTGTGTGTGTGTGAGTGTGTGTGTGTGTTTGTGTGTGCGTGAGTGTGAGTGTGTGTGTGTGTGTGTGTGTGTGTGTGTGTGTGTGTGTGTGCGTGTACGTGTGTGTGAGTGTGTGTGTGTGTGTGAGTGTGAGTGAGTGTGTGTGTGCATGCGAGTGTGTGAGAGTGAGTGGGGCAGCCTATAGTCTAGTGGCTAAGTTACGTGTGTGTGTGTGTGCGTGTGTGTGTGAGTGTGTGTGTGTGTGCGTGCGTGCGTGCGAGTTTCTGTATGTGTGTGTGTGTGTGTGTGTGAGTGTGTGTGTGTGTGTGTGTGTGCGTGCGTGCGTGCGGGTATGCGTGTGTGTTTTTTTTTTCCAGATCTCTCACCCTTACATTGAGGGAAGTACACGTCTGGAACGTCAGTGAGCTGTTTTTGGGCGAACAGGAGGAGGGGAAGTTCAGTGCTGATGCCGCTAATGGATCAGACAGGATTGTGGGTGTGCAGACGAGTTATGGAAGGGTGGGTGACAAAGCAGTCTCTGTTCTTTCAAATCCAGAGCTTCTTTTTCCCCCTCCTTTTTTGTGTTTCTGTGGTGCAGGGAGAAGGAAGAGAGCCAAGCTCTGTCTAACGGTCACTGACGTGAATCAAACCCAAATCTCGGGACAGTGCTGTGAGGGAAATGACCCTCAGCAGGGTCAAACAGACACCTTGGGGGAAGAAGGGTGGGTACAGAGAAGGGGAGGGGGGAAGTTGTGATGAGAACAGGACAGAGTTTATTAGTTTATTATTTTATTCCTTTTACTACACTTGTATTGTACTGTCTCAATACTGAAAATTTCAACAATTTTATGGACACCTAAGAATAAGGTCAATATGGTATTCTACTGTATTAATTCGGTGTGTTTTTTGTGAAAGATATGAAATAAGCGCAATCCGTTGGCACGGTGAAAGCACCCAGGCGCTGAACTTGACTCGCCTTCGCACACCGAGCGTGGCTGCTTAGCCGGTCAGGGCAGAGGGGAAACTCAGCTGACATGAGGAACATCGCCGGCAAATGCGAACAGACACAACCAAACGACCCCAGTGCAACCGAGCCCAGCTTGTCACTGTTATCAACTTGTTTCTCACCAAAATCTTGCTGGAGGTACCTCGATTTAGTGCCAGTAAGTGACAGATTAATTCCTGACGCTTGTTTCACATGCGTGACATTGTGGCACGCACGGCACGACATGAACCACCGAGAGATAAGCTGTGAACTGCGCGCTGTGATTCGCCTTACGCACCTGTCCGTGCTCGCTAACGTAGCGAAAGCGCTGACCCAGGATGAGCCCAGCAGGGAATGGCATTTTAGGTTTGGGAAGAGATTTAGACGCTGCCTGCCGAACGTCACGGACGTGGCGTGGGGGGAAGAGCCTCGACGTCGTTTCGATTAATCCAATCTGCTAAAGCTCCCAAACCGATCGTGAAAAGCGCTGGTTTGTTTGCGAGGGGCTTTTCAGGACACAGCAAAAAGGCAATGACAGATTCCGAGAAGAAGTCAGCGCACTTGTGCTTGTGTGGAAAGAGAGAGTATGCGAGAGAGTCTGTCAGGGAGAGACTCAATATTTTTCAATATTTAGCTTCCAGCAGAAGGGTACAGTGTGATATGGCATAAAACCAAAAGGAAGACATTAGGAATAGCTGAGATAAAACATGTTTTATGTATGTATTAATTTACTTATGCATTTTTCAATCATATTTCATGTACACTATGGCCTTGTCACTGTATAACAGAATTATTGCATTTTCATACACTCAAATATATGTCTGGCAAATCCATCTCCATGTTGGTTCCATATCAGTGTTGGTTGAATATCAGTTGCTATCAATGGGCACAA